>RXPK01000525.1:0-311437 GCA_004143645.1 Protaetia brevitarsis | reverse complement strand
CATGAAACCAGTCAGACAACGCATTCAAGTTCGCGAAACTCCATGTTGACTAACATGACCATGAACATAAGCAGTGGTTTTTATGTCCCTTATATTTTCTGGGTGTACTTAGAATTGGTTTTTACGTCATTTTTTACTTTAGGACTTGCTTTTTTTTATTTTATTATATTTTGAAGGTCGAAATTCCTATTTTGGTTTCCTTAGACGACAGTTCCCTAGCAATAACTCAAGCATTACTGCGCGATAAGCGGAGAAAAATCTTGTTGAAATTTAAGGGTATACCTAGTAGTTGCTCAAAAATAATTCAAAAGATTTTTTAATGATTATGACACTTAGCTTTCAAATACGCAATTTTTCTCTAGAGAACAAAGAAAATGTATATAACTTGTTTGTGACAAACCTTAATTTTATATTTATTATAAATTGGTTAGATAGTCATTTGGGACAATAAGTTAATTGGACTACTTGATCACTGAGACAAAGGGTCTAATATTCTACCTGGTTTACGTACTTAGTAACAGTAATCTACGTAACACTGGATTTGATACAGTTAGTCTATATTTTAAGTTATCAGCAACAATATCAATAAGGTCTTCTCGGTTTCTGTGATCATTTTTGATAACGGATTTTTAGCACTACATAGAACTTGTGTTAAAAGGGTACTGACACGTCAAATAATCTCTTTTCTAAAATGCCACAGATCCTTTTCAGTTTTAAGTAATGCAAAGTTTTGTTTTTAAACCCTTTAGCAATGTTATGTCATATCTGAAGGATGACGGTTATTTCCTAGGATTTGAGTTTACAGCAGTTCTAATAAGTTTTTGGTATGATCATCAAAAGTACTAACCCTGTTCTATCCTGATATAACTCCCTTCATTGGGGTTTTAAAATTTTAAATTAATTTCAAACTTATAAACAAATTAATTTCTTCTTGTTCAAAATATAAAGATTCGTTCCTGACTAAATATTTTCTGGTTATTAACGTAAGCACATTTTGGGTTTTTAAAGACCTAGTCGATAATTGTTCTTTAACCATAATTTGTTATATAAATATGATACATATGTGATATTACCAGTGTCCATAATAGCACACCATGCATTAAAATCGTTTCTTCCTTGTTCAATCTGAATATTTTTGATGCATATATTTGAATTGAAGGTTTTGGCAAAATTCTTCGATCCATATGTAGACGATTCTTTGTACATTAATGAATGGAAAACACAAACTAGCAAACTCCTTACTTACCTCTAATTCACATCTTTTATAGACTTTTCTGAAAGAAAGAAATAAATAATCAAAACACCAAGGCTGTGTCTATATTTTGCTTGAACAATGTTTTTTTTATTTAGATACAAAATTTTATATCTACACCTTCAAATTATTAAGAAACATTCGACGTATAAAATTCTAACGTTATAAAAGACAAAAAAGAATAATACTCAATCTCAAATTGATTTAATTTTAAGTTTACATTTTCCGACCCATCTTCTTCTTCATCTTCAGAGTCATCTACAGTTAAATTATCTAGAAACATTTACGTTAACGAGATTATAACAAAATATAATACATATAAAAGAAAATAGATAAACTACAGGTTAAACCTTGTTATATAAAATATACATATTTTTTTTTTATTATTAACGATGTTTAACGTGTAGTATACCAAAGTTTTTTATATTTGTTTTATTTTGTTATGGTCTTATTTTTTAAAGTAAGTGTTTCTAGATAACTTAACTACTAATTAAATGATTTAAACCTTCATTATTATCGTAGATGGCTCTGAAGATGATCTATTTGGGTCGAAACATGTAAGGTTTGCCACATATTGCCATGAAACTACTGTCATTTAATTTTAGACTGCAACACTATGGTGATGCGCTTCGTTGAGGAGCAAGTCACCTTTTGGAATATAGAATATGGTTACGTTGTAGCAACCATTGAACTCAAAAGCATTTCCGGGAATCCCAAGTGTCTGTGGACAAAATGTGATCGGGTAATTTTAATATTGTAACGCTTTAACATTTAAATTATACTAATTTTCTTTTCTTTCCGTCACAAGGGTTTCCTGTTCATTCTACAATACCACCAGTTTGAGAGACTGCTAGTTTTAATCGCAGTAAACGGTATAACGCACAGTGTCAAGAGGCTACAAGTATTCCGTGCTCCATACGGCTATGATGGGTAATCCTCGAATCATCCATACTCTTTATACGTAATCCTTTTTATTATAACATCTTTTCATATGCAGCTTACGCGGCGTTTGTATCGACAACAACATACTAGCCGCCTTCTATTCCGGAGGGATCCTATGTTGGAACGTACAAACAGGGGAGTCGGTCATCGAAGAAATGTGTTCCCAAACCAAGTACATCCCCTGCGACAAGCACATAGTGATGCTGAATGCGGATAAGATCCGAGTACAACAATTCCTGTCTTATTTCCTCACCAGTTTCGATTTGCAATGAGTATACTCGCCTGGTGATCGTTATTTCGCGACAGAATCGTGCAATACGTCTAATGTAAGTGATGATTGATTGAGATGTTTTTTAATGGTGGATAAGTTTTTTTTGTTGGGATCGAGAGAAGTCTGACGAAGGAATGGCATAATTATTTGTTTCAACTCCTAAAATTGTTATCATCGTTTCATAATATATTTTTTTTTTTATCTTTTCTGGGTAAAATGAATTAAATTTGACCTCATGTTTGTTATTATTTAAATTTTATTACTAGTTTGTATATAGAGGCTTTGTACACTGCCTAATTTTTAGGGGTTGAACCAAAAACCTTATAGTAGTTTAAAATTAGGGAAACATGTACGATGTGGGGGAGTGAACCTGCGATTGGTTTCAACACTCGAAAACAAACAGGGGGACATGTACATATATAGATAGGAGGAGTACAAATTTTCTGATTGCTACTTGGAAATGGACGAAAAGTATTTATTTCCTATTCTCATTGCCTATTATATACTATTTATGTACTGATGATTCACCATCTAATTTATTGTAAATAAAGCGTTTTTACGTAAGATATAAGTTACATATTCGAGAATTTAATTGTGTATAAATTTAAAAAAAGAAGCAAATTGTTGTAATAAAATATATTTTATATCTAGACGAATATAAAAATAAATGATTGCTATACTTTTACTGCTTTTATTATTGAATCAATTGCTTTTAAATAACGTTGCAGAAATTAATTCTTTTTCTAGATTTTAGACCTTCGCTACCGTCAACGCAACATATTATACTCGAGTATATGTTGTCTCAACAGTGTTGCCAGTTCTATCGTTTTCTACTTGAATCTCCAGTTTCGGGCCTCCATTTACCACTTTTAGTCTTTCCTTTTTTTTTAGTTGTAATACCGATTATTTTGACACCAGATGTCCCAGCTGTCTTCTTTCAATTAGACCAATTATTAAGAGCGCATGTCGGAGAGGGAAGTATAATCTCGAATCAAAATGGCCGCTATTCATTATCTGCGTGGAATTTAAATGGTAATAATTCTTTATTAAGCATTATTACTAAATAGCAATAAATATGACTTTTAGCGCTACTTCATTATTTTAGCACCAGGTGCATCAGTTGGCTGTCTGTTTTTTTTTTCTTCTTCCAATCATAAAGAGTTTGTGTCAGAGAGGAAAGTACTATCTCAACTCAAAATAGCCGCCTGTTGTCATTTGTTGTGTTAAACGTGTGTAAGTACGTCTTTTATGGAATTTGATTAGTAATAAGGGCATTATAAGTATTATTATTAAATAATAATTGCTCCAAACGACACGATCATCAAAATCAACGTCCAGAGAATAATGACTACCCCTGTCTAACTTATCTTATATCCACGGTACAAATAATACGGTATGCCTACGCGCATATGGAAGTTACGTCACATAGGAGCATAAATGGCGCCACATATACAATTATAATTATATTAAAATCGATTTCCACCGTGAGGGTTTTGTTAATGCGAAAGGTAAGTTTAGAAAATCCGGACGGGGTTACGGAACATATTTTAAAAGCGTTAAGGTGTTTTCACGATTCAATTTTCTAGAAAAACCACGAAAATACTTTGTAAACACATACGAAATTCGCTAAAATTGTAGAAATAAACACGAGCGCTACTAGATGGCGACAAGATAGATAAAGTAAATTTCAACTTAAAACGGGCTTTCTAAAGCAAAGCTGCATTTGAATTACATTAATTGGTAGTTGTGAATAATTTAGATTTTAAAATTTTCCTATTTATCATACAAGTATTTTATTGTTTTCGATACGCTCCTTAATGACGTCATCTGACCGGCCTTGACGAATTTGAGATTCGAAACGAGTATACCGTATTATTTGTACCGTGTATTGTATTTGATATGACAAACTGCAACGCTTCCCCTCCTTAGAGGTAAAAGTATAAATATCAACTCTCAGATGGAGCTTGTGAAATAAGCGGGAAAAGGGTTGCCTATATGGTGAGATAATTGAAATTGTGTTTAAACTGTTGTATATGGTTAAGGTAATCAGGTGTCATGCAATGGTTCGAATACATGATGTGGTTTAGAATTTGCTTTACGGATGTGGAATACCATTCCTTTTTAGCTTTATTTTCCTTCTTAAACGTGTAAGTTGCGAATAACGTGAGGTAAGAAATGCTCGCAATTTGCTTTGTGTTTGAATTTCTTGAATGTATTCATTTTCGTCGTTGCTTACTATATTATTATTTAATTGTCACTAAATGTCAATTTCGATTTCGTTTTAGATAACTTTATTCATACGCCTAGGCCACACTTAATTGTGATAAAGTATAAATTGAAAATTATGTGACATATAACCGAATAATATTTAAGCTAAATATTGCAAGTAATAATTTTTTAACGTTTAAAACACCTTTAAATTTCAAAAACACTAAAAAATAAATCAATAAACGTCATAAATGCATTCAAATTACGCGCCAATAACGATTAACGCCCTCTAAGAGCTGATATCGGTACTTCTAGCATTATCCCCCATCACCGTCGCAAATGTACGTATATCAATAGCACAGTATATAAGGTTTTCCATCTCCTTGATATGTATTATCTCTGATAATGACTTCAATGGTGCCCTCTCTGTAAATTGGCAAGTGTCGCTTTTTGTCTTATCTGTTCACTGTATGAACCAGCGAACAGTTAGACAAGAAGCGACACTTGTCATTTTTGAAAGGTCCGCGTGCACACTTTGGCGTACTGACAGCACTGTCAATTTGCCCAGAGGGCGCCACCGCAGTCATTATTCTGACATTTATCTTGACGATCGTTGGAAGTATTCGAAAAATCGAAAATAATTAAATGTTATGCTTGGAATTATTTAGCTGCGTTTTTAATTCAACTTATTGTTACTTTGTTTGTTTCTTGCTGTGTTGTTATTTAATGATAACACTAATAATGTCATTTTTACTAATTGAATTCTGTGAAAGATGTGTTTACAGACGTTTAACACTCAAATGACAAATGGCAACCATTTTGAGTTGTTGAATTGTACTTCCCTCTCCAACACACGCTTTTTATGATTGATGTAAAAGAACAGGAAGGCGAGTGGGGCATCTGGTGTTAGAATAATGAAGTAGCGCTAGAAGTAATATTTTTGGCGACAAAACATCAAAGGTGCCGATAACAAGTGACGCTTCTTGTCTTATCTGTTCGCTGTATGAACCTTTATTTCGTCGTGTCACAGACTGTAGTCTGTGGTTGTGTCAGAAAAATATGTGTCTCAAAGATCATTCGATTATGCCTTCCACCATTTCTGCGCCATCTAAAATAATTTTTCCTGCGACAGATTTCTATAAACCATCTTTGCCATCTGTGTAATAATAGCCGAACTAGAATAACTTCTATAAACCACACAGAGGAGGATAGGCGGGCTTGGTTTTTCAAGTTCTTTGCAAAAATGAAACTGTTTAATGCGCTTCTTTTGTTTATTTTACTTTGACAACAATTCTCTAGCAAATAATACCATTTCATCCACATTTAAATTATTGGTAATTTTGTACGTCGATTATTCATGCATCTTTTGCGTTGTATTTTTAAACAATATATAATTGATACTTGTAAAAAAATTGTGGAATTAAAGGCTTTAAATTAAAACAATCTAATTAGAAAATGTAAATTGTTCTAACAGAAAACGTTTCGATAATACTATGATCTTCTTCAATCCTAGAACCAAGCGTGTAAACAAGAAGGGTTGGGGGTAATTGTGATAGTTACCCTGCCCCCACAATGAGCCAGCGGAAAAAATCAATGTACGGTAGGGTATTTGTTTTTAAGTGTAGTGCGAAATATGTTCTTTAGAAATAATTTAAATTCCGACAATTTGTAAGATTCTTTTCCGTATATTCTAGAATAAGATCGATTTCTGTAGAGACACGGATTTAAAACGGCTGGAGTGCCCCTGCTCGGGCGCCAAAACTCCATAATATTCGTCAAGCGTATTTCTTAAATCTGCTGCCATTGAGAAGGAGCGAGACATTTGTGAATAATAACGACTACGGAATCATTTTCTTTAACATTTATTTTATAACTTATAATACACTTTTCTTACACTTGCAATACTTTACAAATATAATAATATTATACAACATCCATTTGTAAAAAAGGAAACAATGGTAGTATGAATTAATTAATAATACACACTGTGTCAATAATAATAATAATGATGATGCGGCAATAACTAGATACTTTCATATCGTTTTGCCTCGGAATACTATTTTGTAATCGGACTGATTGCGAGTACATTTTTGTCTTTTAAACACACATTAAGAAATTACGTTTTGTATTACTACGTCCTGTTATAGCTATAATTACTCTCCTTTCTTTATAGTATTTAATACGTATTGTATCTCCTGGAAATTTTATTTTTTTATTATCATCGTTCCGTTATCGTGTCTGTCTTGTTTGTTTTTTTTTTTATTTACGTACATAGATAAAGCTTTATTCTAAGTAATCAAACAGTCTTTAAACTTAAAAAACAGAAATTATTATTTCAATGAGGGGATTTGCTTACATGGTAATTTAGTGCTAATCTTCTTGTACATATCTTATCTACATCTTCGAATATATCATTTGTTTTATTGCTACCGGTTTTCTAAGGGACATTTAATGCTTTTGCGCAACACACTAAATAATTTCTATAATATTTATAGTTTATATATTTATATACATTACACGAATATATATTTATATTTTTTGCATTTTAAGCGTACAAGTTCTTACAACAAAAAAAGAAAAAATAAATAAATAAAAATAATTTTGGTGAAGTGTCACGGATAGATATGTAAAAATCTTGAACTGAACCTTCTTGTCGACAAACAAAATCCACCCCTGTTCGAAAAACATACAGTGCGACACTAGAAAACTCAATTTCAAACATCAATGGAGCAAGCATTTATATATAAATAGCGATCACCTCAAAAACTGTACACCAAGATCACGTTTCTAACCTCTAATTATAAATTCTTCCTCTACATAAACACTTTATTATTAATTTATTTGAACAAAAGAAAATAAAAGAGATGCCCCTGGAAATAATAATTTATAATAATTATGGCAGTGGGGCTCATCTTAAACACGTATATAGTAGAAAAAAAAATGAAGACGGACAAATCGTTATAATAATATTATTGCTGTCTATAAGCTAAATTAAAAATTAATATTAATAATAAAAAAAAAATACTAGAAACGAAAATATCACAAGTTTCCTTTAAGTAACGAAATAATTAATAATTGCGTTCCCTATTTTGTTTGGTATTGCATACAGATGAGTCGAAATTTATTATTTAATAGTTTTTTTTTTGTTTTTTATTTACAAAATAAATATAATTTATGCTGGAAATATATTTTTTCTTTTATGTATGTATTCTAAATATTTATATATTTACTTTTTTTTTAATAATTACCATCGATAACATTTAGGGGTATTTACTAACAGAAAGATTGATTTTGTAATATCGAGATTCAAAATTTTACTCTTACTGACATATGGCAGCTATTCCGCTAGTGTTGCTTTCTTTTTATATATATCCTGCATTTTTTTTAATATCTATTTAGACCCTTTCTTCTAATAAGCCGGGGCTTGAAAATCGCCAGCACCTGTAAATATAAACAAAATTCCATGAAATAAACGTCATAAGAAATAACAATATAAAAATATTCAGCTAATGAAAGCGGTCTTTGCATAAATTTCTTCAAAAACAGTTTTTTTTGTACAGTAATAAACAAACAAAATGTCTACCAAATCAGAATGACACTTTGATCGTTCTCAACTGTACAGAATAACGTTTCGCTTTTTAAATTTTAATAAAAAATAAGAGGAGTTATTAAAGAATACCTCCATCTACAATTCGCAATGTTTAATGCAATTTTCAATCTTAAAAGCATTTTTTTGTACAGTGACAAACAAACAAAATGTGTCGCCACATCATAATTTTTAAAGATGACACTTCCTTGATCGTTCCATTCTATTGTAAAATAAAAAACTTTTCGTCTTCCCAATTTTGATTCATGAAAATAGTGATTATCGTACAGTGACAAACAAGCAAAATGTCGCAACACACCAAAATCGCAAAACATTAATGGTTCTTAAAAAAATTTCAATTTTCCAATTTTCATCATAGAAGTCATTAGTCTCCAGTCCAATTTTACAGCTTGCAATGTTTAAATCAATTTTTAATTTTTAAAATAGCTTCTTTTTACAGAATGATAAACAAGCAAAATGTCTACCGCATTAGAATGACACTTTGAACGTTCACAAAAGTATAATGAGATGTTCCCTAGATAAAAAAAAAAGTGTAGCTACAACCCGATCTAACAACTGCCTAATTTTCGATCTTAAAAACAATTTTCAGTTTCTTTGTACAGTGACAAACAAGCAAAATGTCTCGCCCATCACAATTATAAGAAATGACATTTTGGTCGTTCCGTATTGTAAAAATTAACTTTTCTTGGTAGGGTGGTTGTACAATGGCGAAAACGAACAAAATGTTCCACCACTATTAAAACTTTAAAAAATTATACTTTGACCGCTCCTAACTATGCACAATAACTTTTCGATCCAAAATACAAAATGTAATTAGTCCAATCAGTCCAATCTATATCATATTTGAACCAATTTTAAATTTGCAAACCAACTCTCTCTCTCACATAGCGAGGAACAAACAAATGCACACATCAAATTTTAGAAAGTAAAAAATGACACTTTGAGCCAAATCAACAACCTACAACATATATACATATATCAAATTTTCATCTTCCAAATATTTTTTTTCTTTTATTTTTGTATAGGACAAACGAATAAAATGTCCTAGAACATCAGAACTTTGAAAATTATGCTTTGAACAAATTACGAAATAGTTTTTCGTTTTTCCAATCTAGATTCAAGATGAAAGAAGTCATCAGGTCAATCCATGTCCAATCTAAAGCTTGCAATATTTAAACCACATTTTTAGTCTTTAACAACTTCTTTTATAGAGTGATAAACAAATTAAATGTTCCACGTTAATATTTAAAACAAGACAGTTCGAAATGTTTAAAATAAGTTTTCGTCTTTCAAATTTTGATCAAATCTATCGTTTATACAGTTCGGAATGAGAATATCATTTTTTTTAAATAATGATGTAATCGAGACATTTTGTCTGTTTGTCACTGTACTAAGAAGATACACATTGTTTGGAAGATTTGAAAATTCATTTAAATATTCTAGATTGTAGATGAGAATATAATGTAGAGATGATTACTTTGTATTCTCATCGACAATCTAAGAATATTTAAATGAATTTTCGAATCTTTCAAACAATGTATCATTTTTAGTACAGTGACAAACAGACAAAATGTCTCGGTTACATCATATTTAAAAGAAATTATATTTTAATCATTCCGAACTGTACAAACAATACTTTTCGTCTTTCCAGTGTTAATATAAGAAAAAAAACATGTAATAGGCTACATTCCGATCTACAACCCTGAATATTTAAACAAATTTCAAATCTTCCAAACCATTTTTATCTATTTGGTACAGAGGCAAACAACCAAAATGTCTCACCACATCATTCTCTAAAACAAATAATACTGACAGTTCCGAAGTATTCAAAATACTTCTTCATCTATCCAATTTTGATTCAAGAAAAAAAGAGATTATTTGGCAACAATCCTAGATATTTAAACAAATCTTTCAAATCTTTCAAATAACTTTTATCTTCTTAGTACAGTGACAAACAAACAGAATGTCTCACCACGTCATTATTTAAAATGAAAATGTGAACTATACAAAGTAACTTTTCGTCTGGCCAATTTTGATCAATGATCACAAATTTGATACTTCAGCACAATGAAACAGGAACACACTAACCTGTCTGACTCATTCCGCCCCCTGAGAATGGAGGCTCTTGGTACTGCTGATCGCCGTCAGGGGCGCCCGGATACGTCGGATATGAAGTCGGTAAGGTAGTGTCCGCTTCGTAATTCGTCGCAAAAGCCGCATCGCGCCCTGTCTGAAGCGTTGAAACGCGAAAAAAGCACACCCAGCCTGCGATGTAACACAATAATTGATTTTAATAGTGTAATTACATCGATCACTGTAACTTACCCAAGAAAAAATTGAGAAAAACGAAAAGGCTATAGCGGCCCGTACGTTATTGACACCATATCCGCTAGGTGGCGCTGTCGCTTTACCCCATTTACTCGCAAGATACCAAAAACCGACAAAATAGAGGAACGACCAGAATCCTATCAATTTATAAGATTATAAAGCAAAAAATGTATTACGAAGGGATTTGTACAGATAGAATTTACCTGAGAAGCCAAGATCACCCAATACATAGTGCTTTCGTGTTTTAACTGAGGACATCTGTTCGAAGAGGTATTCCCCGGCTAAGAACCCCATACTAGCCAGGAAAGCTATCACGCTGATGCCCACGCCGTAATTGCAGGCGTTGCTGTCGCCATTGTAGAGGCATTCTTCTTTCCCTGTGTCCTGATCGAACCTCCATCCTTGTGATGATATGCATCCGAATACTATTATCGAGAACAGCTGAAATAAAGCAGTTGTCAGAATTTTGTGTGATATTTTTCTGAAATAAGGATCTCAAGTCCAAATTTTTGTTAAAAGCTGAAGAAATAATTAATTCTTAACAGGTATATCTATCTCATTATACTAATCGAAATAGCTTTAAAAAATTTCCATTCATATTTTCACCATTACAACCATTTTTTAACCTATAAACTATATTCTACTCAATAATTCTACCCTCTTAACTCTATATATAACAATTACATAATGAGAACCTGGCATGAAATCTACTTGCCCATAATAAAAATAAGAAAGGAGCAAATACACATCCCGGTGGCACTCTTTGTGCAGCATATATACTATGTAACGTTATCAATTTTAACTATACGTAAATGAGGAGATAAATTAATTTTAACAAAAGAATCCGGTACTTTACTAAAAGATTTACTTAGGTTGAATATAATCAAACAAAAATGTCTCTTGAATTAAAAAAGTTGATTTTGTTGACATTTTTTTTGTTAATATTGCCAACTAATTTCCATTTAGTAATTTTAATTGAGTTAATATAAACATGTTTTGTTTATCAAATACAAAAACACAGCAGTTGTTTCTGTATTTCAACAAAATTATGTTAACCAAAAGACATTTTTACTGTAACAGTTAATTTATGTAAAGTCAAGTGTAAAATATTGTTAAAACAACACCTTTGAGCTTAATAAAGTGATTTTGACTAATTCTACTTTCTTTTTCTACCCGTACTCCTTCAAATGCTTCATATTTACTTTCGTTACATTGGAATGTCATCTGTCTTTTTTGTTTACTATCATATTGGCTTTGCAATGCAACAAAATGCATACACAAACATAATAATGATTTTATACGATTTGGTCGAAAATCGAACACCGCTTGCGCGTGCATTTTACTTCATAACGCTAGTGCCAATTTTTTCTTGGAACAGCTCCAATAAAAAATATAACAAGAAATTCAGATGTGTCAAGCGTGCAGCAAGCCAACGAAAATTTAGTGCTGCTAACTTCAGGCAAAATTTTATATATTAAATGAAATAAGTGTAGTGTAGGTTGGCAGCAGTGTGCCATGTATGCCATGGGCCATGGGGGCTATGTGCCTCAACTGTAATAATCAGAATATACGAGTGACATATAACACATTTTCTAAATAAAGTAAAATAAAATACAACACGATAAGTTGTAACTAAAGGTGTTGGGAAAAATTTTTGGTACTTATTCCTTTGTATTGTCATATAAAATGTAATTTCTCTTTACTACTTGATCACCTAATAACCTAATTTCCAGCAAATTTTGTTTAACTACGACAACCTGTAAGCTTTATTAGTTATTTTAATACCTTTAGATTTGTTGAAGTTATTAAAAATAATTGCAGAAAATTTAAAATTGGTTATTAGAATTCTTACGGAGCAAAAATGTTATTCTCTTAATTTCCAACTAATTTATTATTACAACAAAGCGAGATATTAACATAAGAATACATTGACTTAAATAAACTTGTGTTCCGAAAGAAAATTTACGATTTTTACATACAAAAAAAATGGTTTTTTTTTGTTGTATTTTGAAGCGACAAATATCTATACCTACGTGGTTTTTATGCATAAAGTTACATAATATAAACATTTCTGCTCTGAAATCCCGCATTTTCGTCAATTGTATTTGTAATATTTTATTGTATTGTTTTGGAATAACTTTATGTAAGTAATAATATCAAATATTATATTAATATATTAGGTATTGTATTTGGTAATGTCTTCCATTCCACGCATTCAAAACAAATCTGACTTTTTTAGGTTATGAATGCTCTTTCTTCCTTATTATTATATTTTATTCAAATTTTGAGATAATACCAGATATCACAAGAAAATACTCGAAGTTATCACAAAATAAAAGTTCAGAAAATGTTTATATTTAAGTAGTTGAGGTTTTCTTCAAATTTGTTGCCCTCAAAAACGATTAACGTTTGTTGTATTTATGATCTATCTATCTTACTATCATTCTTTCGCTATATTCCGTCATTATCTAATCTTTAATAACCTATGTTGAATTATGATTCCCGATTTGGAAAACCAACGGTGTATAAACAAATTAAAACGCAGTGAATAATCAATAGCGAAGGCTGACAAACAGGCGCTCCCCTCTTCTAGAAACGTCAATTCTCTGTCAAAATCGATTAAACGTTAAATTTAAAAAAGGAAAACACTGCCGCTTTGTATCAAGAAAATTCTCTAATAACTACTTACCCAACAAACTGCTCTCAAAATAACCTGCGGTCGCCTAACGAATGCTACGGGATCGAAAACTCCACCGGCTTTGCCACCACCATAGGCGCCTAAACCTTCCATTTTCCCACTACTGTTCTGGTTTTGTAATGTCCGTTATTATACCCACCTGACTTCTGATTACGTTTAACGCGGTTTCCGGTCTCGGCCACTGTTATTAGACGACAAGACTGGTTTTCCGTCGTCGACAATTCTACTACTTAACATCCATTCGGATCGCGACGGAATTATTGCTTCGCGACGTCTTTCTAATAAAACTGCGCGCACTACTGTCATATATGGACGGTACAAATTGACTATCAGGTCAACTCCGTTGGTCCTTGCTTACGAGCGTGTGTGCGGCTGATCGGAACCTTCTATTATATATTATAATACAACCTTTTCCAATATTTGTAATCGGGTTAGGATTTCCTAGGACCGCCGGGAATATAATCTATTATTCACAGGTCGAGACGCACAATAAACACAGAACGCGCCTTAAAAATGTCATCGATTTCCTGCGTGATTCAAAATGCGGGTGTTCGTACGATAATGAAGGTAAAGTGGATATTTGTTGTCTGACGGCTTCGCAATGTTTACACTTTCAAATTTAAACATTAAACGTGACGCATTAATTAAATCGCTCTCTTTTATCAGTTGGGGAATATAGATAAGTTGGCGATTTGAATATGGCGCTAATCGTGGTGGGCGGCCGTTGGTTGCTGGATTTTGAATGAAAGTAATGACGCGAAATTTAAATTATTTGATTTTATGTTAATTGCACACGGCGAATTGAAATAAAAATATGATTCAATTTATTTATTATATATTAGATTTTTATAGATATGTATGTATTGTAAAATAACCTTTTTAGGAGAATAATACCTTTTCTTAAACTTCTGTATTTCATATTCTGCATACATAAAAGAAATTAAGAAAAGTCTTAAAACTTAGTTTCTTAATTTATTTTCTTAGGTTGGTAATATAACATATTTGACAAGTGTTTTTGTGATCAGTATATATTTATTCTGTCAATTTATATTTGTTTATTTTAAAATCAGTAGAATAAGGTAATTAAATCTAAAAAAGTGGAATTTGTAATTTGAAATTCTCTTTTACGTGTTTTGGAAAACCTGTACTTTTAATAATTATGCATATATTTTTGAATATGGTGCTGTAGTGGTTTCTCGTTTTGGAATGAAGTTAATGGCGGGAAATTCAAAATGTAATTTCAATATTTGATTTTTTTTGACATTTTAATTTGAAAATGATACTTTACAAATTACTTAAGCATTTCTAATGAATTAATTTTATTGTTTGAACTAGATTCTAGATTATTACTTTTTATTATTATCAAATATAAATATATAAACAAATACAGGGAAAATGAAGTTTATTTGGTTTATTTTTCTTTCTCAAATTTAAATTTATATTATATATAACCAAATACAATATAAATATACTAGTATTATATTTGATATATCTTAAATAAATAGCGGGAAATTCAAAACGTTATTTTAATGAATAAATTCGAAAAAAATATATGATTAATTTTTTTTATTGCAGATAGATTTAGCACAAAAAGAAACTTAATTAAAATATTAAATTTACGAATTTTTAATTGCAAATAAAATTTTCTTCAGCCTCTCATCAGGCGTCTGTCCCCTCAATCTTCTTTCTAGCGACTCAAAATCGGCAACTTCAATCTGTAATTAAATGAATATATTAAAAAAAAAATTGAAATTGTTTGAATTAATCTGATCAATTGATTTAGTTAATTGAATTGATTGGCTAAATTATTTATCTTGAACCAAAATAAATATTTCATTAAAACAATCATTCCTGCTTCTGAAGTTGGTAATACAAAAATATATGACAAGTGACATTGACGTTTAAGTGGCGGGAAAATCAAATTCAATAATGGAGGATTTTAAAAAAAAAAAAAAATGTATTGATTTATAAAATAAAATATTATTTACTTCGTGGCATGGATCTGTCTTTTTTGACGGTAATTGCGTGTAGTATTCTGGCGCCAAAATGCGTTCACATAAAGCGCAGAGTCCGCAGAATGTTTTAAAATCGAAATTTTCCTCTTCGGACCAACCCACTAGATCCTGAAAAGATTTAAGTTGCGTAGGTGTTAGGGGGTGGCCCATCATTTCACCCAAAGCTGCGGGAATCTCCTAAAAACGACAGTGTTATTTAAATCGTGTTGTTCTATTCATCGTAGCTTTACTGTTACATGCTATTAGAAGATAGGTCACAGAGGAATACAATGCCAGGTTAAATAGTTGATGATTCAAGGATCAATTGCTTTAAATTATTTATCACCGAGGACGATGTATCCATATAGTTTAGCGTAAATTGAAATACCTTACTGGTTTGGCTCATTTTATTACTTCTCAGTTGTAATTAACTCATTTAACCCACGACATAAATTAATAAGAAAGAATATAATATATATACCTTGCCTGACATTAATCTTTCACGTTCTTCATCCTCTTCACACTCAATTTTATGCCTATTAAAAATGCAATTATACAACAATTTCCTGCTACTTGTAACACTAATATGTTCTTTAATATAATCCATGGGCGTCATACCTGTTGATTTTTTTTTTTAAGTTATGAACGTCTATTAACTTGCCTATACTAGTCTACTCACTGCTTAACATTGTGCTATCCATGGGAACCTCAAATCGAGCGCTGGATCTACTGAACATCCTCGGTAGAGATAACCAAAAATCAACGTTGATTACTGGAATTTTTAACTCATTCTGCAATGATTTAATTCGTCGCAAATTACTTTATTGGACTGGACAGTTTTTAAAGCTTCTTCCAAAGCCTTTCTTCTCTAGAATTGTCTATATGTTATACTCTGTTTTTACAGGATTATTTATGGCAGTGATTTACTTTTAAGTCAAATTCGTTATCGACGATCTCTTCATTGAGTTCTCGACGTAGTTGTCTTAAGATTTCTTTATCTAAGTATGAATTTACGTCTAACGATGATTTACGTTTATCTGTAGCATTAGGATCGTCTAGGTTCTGTTCACCATTCGGTACTAATGATGTTCTAGCGCTGGGATTATGAGAATCGATTCCAATCGTAGCTACCTAGGTATATCACATTATTGTAACGTTTTTCGGTTCTTAAAACGTTGTCGGGGTTTTAGAAAAACACACAGGCGATATATTTAAATTCACTTATTCTATTAACCTATTACGGTAATTAAAATCTTATTAAAATGCTTATTAACTATATCACTTAACCACTAATGTCTTATATTATGTAAACGATATTTATATTACATGTACTAATTCAAACGCGCGACGCACTATCGAACTCGTATCGATTGACTGCCTCCTGGCCAACCGACGCGTTATTTATAGCTGGCGCGAACGTCAGATTGTTCGAGGGCCTTCTAGAACGTCCTCGAAGATTCTGGAGAATATTCTCGAATCTTCGACCCGGTGCTGCCTCTGTTATTCGTCGTAGGTAAGTTCTTCTTCCGCTATGCTAGCGCCATCTAGGACGCCTATCGGAACCGCCAGTTGAAAAGTTGGCGCTCGTTACACTGCTCCCTCCTTAGATCTGTTCCGTCCCGGAACAGGAACTATCACCTCCATGAAGATACGAAACAGTTCTCTCCATTCTTACACGACGAGGTCCGAAGAAATAGCACGCTACCGTCCGTCGCCTCCCTTCTGCTGACCGCGGGTTGTAGCTGCATACTAGGAACTCTATTCCAGTATATCGGAAAATTTCTTCGAGCATGTTCCTTACGACCCTCCAGTCCAAGCATCCAATCCACAGCCTATTTTTGGCACCCTGATCTTATTGATCTCCAGCTCCAACAGCTGCTCTCTTAACTTATCAGGCTGTCCCACATCGTCCGTAGGTTGGCTTGCCAACTGAGGCTTCTTTGGTCACCAAGTAGAATAAGAGCCGTTTCTTTCCTGGCAAGTGCAGAGCCTTGCCCAGCTCAGGGTTCTGGCTTCGGAGATCTTGACACCACCAAATTTCTTCTTGAAGACGGTAGCTATCCCCTTGCCCATTCTTAAAATCTTGGGCAACACAATGTGCTAACGCGCACCCTTCAGGAGCCAAAACAATCTTCCTGAATCTCCGTTGTTACACCATGACGCACTTTGCGGCCATTCCCATACTTGTCCATGAACTCCTCATAGCTGAGTTCTTCTTCGGGAGTCTACAAACTCGGACCATCTGCTCGTCCTTTGATTGTCCCCAAGATAAGGAGCTAGGCGATTAAATGCACCACTCTTGCTTTCCATTGGGTTTCTTTCTGATGCGATAGATGACGTCATTAATTCGCTTTATCACTTCGTAAGGCCCGTCCCACGATCGCTGCAGCTTAGGTGAGAAGCCTCGACGTCGCTGAGGATTGAACAGCCAGACCAGGTCTCCAGGCTGATATCCGCCTTCATTCGCTCTGATGTCGTAGTGTTCTTTCATGCGGTCACTTGCTTCATGGATATTCGCCCTCACCCGATCGTGAATATCATCCATTCGCCTCGCAAGTTCGAAAACATAGTCATCTCCAACTACTTCTTCATTTGGTTTAAAGCCGAACTTAGATCGCATGGTAAGCGCAGTTCTCGTCCAAAAAGCACACTAGATGGACTTTGGCCAGTGGTTTCGTGGACCGATGCTCTATACGCCAGCAAGAATAGATGTAGCTGCTGGTCCCAATCTCGCTGGTGGTCTGCGACAACTTTTGATAGATACTTGATAACTGTCCTGTTCATGCGCTCCACCATGCCATCTGAT
This sequence comes from Protaetia brevitarsis, assembly GCA_004143645.1. Lineage (NCBI taxonomy): Eukaryota > Metazoa > Arthropoda > Insecta > Coleoptera > Scarabaeidae > Protaetia > Protaetia brevitarsis. The sequence continues at coordinate 293,331 of RXPK01000525.1, read as the reverse complement.
TGCGGGTGCAAGGCAGTTGTTCGGGTCTTGCGAATACCCAATATTTTGCCCATCTCTTGAAACACTGCTGATTCAAATTCCGTCTGGTCGGAGTGAATTCAAGCGGCACACCAAACCGACTGAAAAGTTCTTTAACTAAAGTCTCAGCCACTGTAACGGCTTCCTGATTTGGTAATGCGTAAGCTTCCACCATTGCTGAAGTAGTCTACTGCAACAAGATGTATTTATTTCCAAATTCCGTCGTGGGAAATGGTCGGCAACATCAATCGCAATCCTTTCAAAAGGACTGCCAACGTTGTATTGCCTCATTAGGGGCCCTCTTCCTTGGGAAGGTCCATTGGCAGCGGCGCAAGTTGTACATCTCCGGCACCAGTCTTTCACGTCATCTTGCAATTAACCCAATAGAATCGCTCTCTGACCTTCTCTATAGTCTTCCGGACTCCAAGATGCCCTCCGATGTTCCATCATGAAGAAGTTTTAAAACTTCGGAATTCTTGCTTCGGAACCACAATCTGAAGTCTGCTATTGGTCCCAGCTTCGTCTTCTAACACCTCGTCTGAGAAGACCATTTTCCATTACCAAAGAGGCCCCACTGAGCCCAATACGATTTCAGCTCTCGCGAATATGGTGCTACCGTTTCCCAGTTAGGCGCGCTTTCTTGCATCTTCCACTCCATCACACGCTTCAAAAACTTCGTCAGACTCCTGGTCAGCTCGGATTTGGTCTTCAGTCCATCTATCATCTATGACAGTAGTCCTCAAGCAGGTTGCTTCATTTTTCTCTTCGGCACGACAGCAGTGCGTACAATCCTTGGAACAGGGTCTCCTCGATAGTGCGTCAGCGTTTCGATGACTGGTTCCAGGCCGATGTTCCGAATCAAAGTCATACTCTTCAAGACGCTCTATCCATCTGGCAACCTGCCTTCCGGATTCTTGAAGCGTAGCAACCACATCAATGCCGCGTGGTCGGTCTTAACAAGAACTTCCTGCCATAGAGATATTTATTGAAAGTGCTCTATAGACTTAACTACGGCCAACAGCTCCCTCCTGGTCACACAATAGTTGCGTTCCGGTTTCGACAGCACTTTGCTGAAGTAACCGAGCACTTTTTCGTGGCCATCTTGAACTTGGGACAACACGCCTCCGATGCCCACGTTGCTGGCATCAGTATCCAAAATGAATTTTCCTTCAGCCTGTGGATAGCACAAGATGGGCGCAGTGGTCAGCATCTGTTTCAATTCTTCAAAGGCATCCTGGCAGCTCTTCTCCCAGACGTAGTCTCTGCCCTCTTCAGTTAGTCTCGTGAGAGGCTTGGCGATGTTAGCAAATCCAGGAACGAATCGTCGGTAATAAGTGCATAGCCCAAGAAAACTTCTTATTTCATGCTTGTCCTTCGGAACCGGCCAAGACTTGACCGCTTCTATCTTCCCTGGGTCAACCGACACTCCATCCTCTGATACTACGTGGCCGAGGTAGTGCACTTGCTTCTGGAACAGGTTGCACTTTTTGGGGTTAAGCTTCAAATTCGCTCCTTTCAATCGCTGAAATACTTGCTCCAAATTCTTCAAATGGTCCTCAAAAGATTTTCCTAAGACAATTATATCGTCGAGGTATACCAAGCAAGTTTCCCAGGATAGTCCTCTCAGTACGTTTTCCATCAATCTTTCAAACGTCGCGGGAGCATTACATAACCCAAATGGCATGACGTTAAATTGCCACAATCCTGTCCCGATCGTAAACGCCGTCTTCTCCTTATCCTTTGCCTCTACTTCGACTTGCCAATAACCACTCTTAGGTCGAGGTCGAAAATACCTTACACCCACCTAGGGTATCTAAAGTGTCATCGATTCTGGGCAAAGGATAACTGTCCTTCTTGGTTACATTATTTAGTTGTCGATAATCCACGCAGAACCTAGTTGAACCATCCTTCTTCTTCACCAGAACCACTGGAGAAGCCCATGGACTGTTCGATGGTTCAATTACGCCATCCTGCTCCATATCCTGTATAATTTGTTCCGCTTCGGCTCGTTTCGCCAATGGCAATCTTCTGGGGGCTTGGCGGATCGGCTGGGCATCTCCAGTGTCTATTCGATGTCGTACACATTAGTCCTGCCCTCGTGTTCCGGTCTTCTGCTTGGAAAAGATCTTGGTAGCGTCCAAGCAGCTGTTTCACGGTATGGCGTTGTTGTTGTGTCAATCCTTGCAAGACAAAGTCAATGAAGTTATTCAACCATCTAGGAAGCGGATCTGGAGTTGTTGTTACGCCATCCTCTTTGTTGACAATCGACGACACACTAGCACAACTTCCCAAAGGTACGCCCTTCCTCAGCTTTACTGGATAACTATTGACGTTCATCAGTCGGACGGGCAATTTTTCTCCAGCTTGTATCACTGCCTTAGCAACCAGTATTCCACGACCTTGACCGCTAATCGCTCCCGGTTCCAGCATTAAAACTTGCCCTTTGGGATATCTCCACTCACGCTCGCTTCCACAATGGTTTCACTGCGGCTCGCCACAGTTACTTCTTCTGCCAACACTACGCAGGCCGACATATTCTTGCTATGGTTAAGAATAACTTCTTCTTTGCCAACCCTCAACACTCCTGCTTGCAAGTTCAGTTTGAAACCAAATTCTGTCATTATGTCCATTCCGGGATTACGTCTTGTTCTAATATCTGCAACTACTACACGATACTGGAATGCAGTATCACCAATACGGAAGTGGGCCTTCGTCTCCCCCAACACGTTGACTGTTTGCCCAGTTGCCGTACGTAGCGTCCACCTGGTTGGATATATCCGGTTCGTCCTTCCCACTGCTTCCGGCCGAAGAATTGTCATTGTTGCACCAGTATCTAGCAGTAAATCTCTCGGTTTCCCATTCACATGCCCATACACGACGAGGCTGCTAGGTCTACATCCCACTGAAGCAACAATCACTGGTGTTACTGGGCATCAGCTACATAGGTCGACGATTCGCCCTTCCCGTCGGCCCATTTTAGTTTTCCGTCGGCTTTGGTTTCTCGTGGATCGGGACACCGACTACGTACGTGCCCATCCTTCCACAATTCCAGCATCGTCTTCCTGGTTGCCTAGTTTGCACGGATTCCCTTTCGTCCTCAATTCCGTCATCTTTTTCGTAATCATTTCATCTAATTTCGCCATAATTCCTTCTAATGGCTCTTCTTCCTCGTGACTCCCTAGAACACGGACGCGAGCAGGTCCTTTGACCGATTGCTTCACGGCTTCAAAATCTAGTGCTTGAGCTAAAGCCTGGTTCAACGTTTGCGGCCGAGCGAGCTTTACTGCCTGTTGAGTATCCTTATCGAGCAGGCCATCTAGGAATTTTTCCACAGCGAGACTCTCGCACACATCTTCCGGTACCGTTGGGTACGCACTCTTAATTAGACGAACGACGTCAGCTTCATACTCCTGTAGAGTCTCGTTCGACCTCTGACAGCGATTTTTCAACTGCGAGCGATATACTTGCTGCAGATGTTTATTACCGAAACGCATCTCCAATTGATTAAGTAGCGTTTGGTAATTTTGTCGCTCCGTCGAAGGAATAACCTGGAGTACCTTCAAAGCATCGCCGCGCAGAGCTACTGATAACATGGCTGCTTTGGTAGCTTCCGTCCAGCCATATACCGTAGCTGTGGTATCCAGCAGCGTCAAATAGTCTTCCAAGGAAGTCTTCCCGTCGAATGTAGGCAGGTCACATTTATTTTGAACCGTACAGATGGGCACTAAATTTCTTGGTTCCATCTGAGTGCTTTCCGTATTGGTAGAATTTCCAGTTTCTTCCGTGTTTCGTATGGTTCCAGAATGAATTTGTTCTTCTAGCACCTTCATGCGATCGTCCAATTCTTCAATCATTCTAGATTTTTCGTCGATTCTGTTCATTAATTCTTGTTTGACATTAAGAGAATTTTCTATAATTTTTTCTTCCAATTTTCTAGAATTTTCTATATTCTTCTCGTCCATGTTTTCAATTTTTTCTAGAACTTTCTCTTCCAGTTTTCTAGAATTTTCTATATTCTTCTCGTCCATGTTTTCATTTTTTCTAGAACTTTCTCTTCTAAATTGCGAGAATTTTCCGTAAGTTCTTTTAGAAGTTCGCCATTACACCAGACACTTCAAACAAATATGTCTCAGGATCTTCACCAGCTGCTTCTATTGCTCTCGTAATCTCGACTGAAGCTCGGTCTTCCTTCCACTCGTATCTTCATCCCTTTCTTCTAATTCCCGTTTGAGATCTACCACTTTCAAATCCACTAATTTACAGTATTTCGCTGCCATTTGTTTCTAATTAAACACTATTAGTCCACTAATATATCGCCAAATACCCACACCTGACACCACTTGTAACGTTTTTCGGTTCTTAAAACGTTGTCGGGGTTTTAGAAAACACACAGGCGATATATTTAAATTCACTTATTCTATTAACACTATTACGGTAATTAAAATCTATTAAAATGCTTATTAACTATATCACTTAACCACTAATGTCTTTATTTATGTAAACGATATTTATATTACATGTACTAATTCAAACGCGACCGCACTATCGAACTGTATCGATTGACTGCCTCCTGGCCAACCCGACGCGTATTTATAGCTGCGCGAACGTCCAGATTGTTCGAGGCCTTCTAGAACGTCCTCGAAAGATTCTGGAGATATTCTCGAATCTTCGACCCGTGCTGCCCTCTGTTATTCGTCGTAGGTAGTCTTCTTCCGCTATGCTAAGCGCCATCTAGGGACGCCTTATCGGAACCGCCAGTTGAAAAGTTGGCGCTCGTTACATTATTATTTTTTAAAATAAAGGAAATGGCTGTAAATTTTCAATTTTCCGCGAAGTTTTAATATGAATGGGGAAAAATAGAAATAATTTACACTTTAAGCTGACAAAACAATATTTTTTGTGCCAATTTGTTTTAATTAGAACAAAAAAAAAAACTCAGAAATGAAAATGTTCGCAAAAAAGGCAGAAATTCACGAAAAATTACAAATTTTATTATTTAATTTCAAAAAACAAAATGACAATTTTAAAAAATTGGTAAAATATATGTTTCCCTTTTAATTCAGGAAAGGGGCCGAGAAATATCTCCCCAATTTATTTTTAAATTAAAACCGAGTAGGATAATTTGCAATTTTCAAAAAAAAAAAAAATAAATAAAGGGAAAAAAATAAAAAAACGTTTTTTTTTCAGTCAAAAAAAACAGAAGTCAGTCAAAAATGTATTTGTAAGTTTCAAAAACATCAAGAGAAAATTTTGAAAATGTCAAGTTTTTTTTTAATTCAAGAAAATAGTCAAAAAATGAAAATTTTCGAGAGAAATGCAGGAATATAAGGGAAAAATGTAATTTTTAATATTTAAATTTCGAAAAACGAAATGTCAATTTAAAAAAATTGACAAAATATACATTTCTTCTTTAACTCTGGAAAGGGGCCCAAGATTTTTAATACGGAAAAATGTCCAAAAAATGTAATTTAAGGTAAAATGGGGGAAAAGGCAGTTAAGAAATGTGTGTTCCAAAAAAATTAAGAGAAAATTTTGAGAAAAAAGAAAATAAAAAAAAGCCGCTTTGCAAATTTGAAAAAGAGAAGAAAAATTGAAATTTTAAAAAAAAATGGCGTTTAGAAATAAGAAATTCGAGAGATATTGCAATTATTAATGAATTAAAAAAAAAAACAAAATGACAATTTTAAAAAATTGGCAAAATATATATTTTTTTTTAATTCAGAGGCCAAAAACTATAATTCAAAAATAAATTGACAAAACGTAGTAAAACATTGTAATTTAAAAAAAAAGGGAAAAAAGTATTTTTTTAAATTCAAGAAAAAAGTCAAAAATGCAAAGAGAAAAAAAAATGATATATTTTTTGGACAAAAAAATAATCAAAAGAAAAAAATGGGGAGAAACAGCAAAAAAACAAGTTTCAAAAATTTTAAGGAAAAATTATAAAAATGCCAGTTTTTTTTTTTAATTCAAGAAGAAAATTAAAAAAATACACTTTCAAAACTTCTTAAAAAACGGATATTGTGATTATTAATAAAAAAGTATGCAATTATTTACAATTCGGGAGAAAAAAAAAGTTAAAAAAGTATTTTATAAGTTAAAGGAAAGAGCGTCTTTTTAAGGAATATAGTGAAGATGAACAACTAGAATTTACATTTTAAAATTCGGGAAAAAGTAAAAAAAAGCAATTTTTGGAAACCCCACGAAAAAAGCTATGAACACTTTCTTTTTTAAGTTTTACAATTTTTTAAAAAAATTATGAAAAAAAAAATTGCGATTTTCACAAAATACAGGAAAATTGGAAAAAATATATAACATTAAAAAGAAGTTTAGCAGTAAAAAACGGGCAAGCATTTTTTAAGGTGAAAGATAAAAAAACCGGCTTAATTTAAAAAAAAAAACAACAGTGAGAAAAAATGACAACTTTAGTAATTTTACAAGGTACAATAAGAATTTGTTAAAAAAAAAATGCAAATTTTATTGAAATTGTTTTGATAACAAAAAATTGTAAAAATACATCAAAAATGTAAAAATTTAGAAAAAAAAAATAGAATAGTCATTCAAAATCCATCAACTTCATAAATTGTATTAATGTATTAATTTCCTAGATCTTAAAAAATTATTTTTATATTTTTTTTTTAAAAGGAAATTACAGCTAATATTTTATAAAATATAAATATTTTAGAGCAAAGAGTTAAAAATCTATTTTACTATTAGCTATTGCAGATAGCAGGTCGTGACGTCACTGAGGACAAAGATCGAAGTACTTCGTATAACTTCGTAACATATATGATATGTCGCACGATAGCATACGAAGAATTTGAATCATTGACGTAGCCTCCTAGATGACGTATGCACGAGCCGCCGCTGTTATGGGTATAGATATTAATGTCAAGTTTTCATGTACAAATTTGGTGTTTTAAGGTAATGGGGACAAATTTTTGCAATATTTTACGGATCTTTCTTTACAATAACCTTTAAAAAAATAGAATAATAACTTAACAGTTGCAATAATAGAGAAAACAAAGTTTATTGCAATTGATCAAATGTCGGTTGACATTGGCAATAGCAAATTTACGTTGGCACTACTTAGGAAATGACAGTTCTTGACACGTCAGAATTTCTTGTGCGCTCGTAGAGCAAATAAAAAAATGTGTTTTGTTGTAACGTAAAAAGCACGGCGTGTCTCTTTGTTTAGCAATAAAAGAGAAGAAATTGAATGACATATGACACAGAGAGTTGTAATCAGTTCATGAAGATAAATGTGAATTAGTTTATTGTGTAACATTTTGAAAATCTACTGTTGAGATCGATCATATTAAATAAGACTGCCATTAGGATATGAACTTGGTCCTTTCCTGTTTATATTGTGGAAAAAATGGATGTAATTAAAAAAAATAATAATATAGTACCTGCGTTTCAGGATCTGCTGAAGTTTCAAAACCAGGTGGACCTTTCGATAGATCCCGTGATTTTCTATGCCGTTTTTTCCCTCTACGTCTCATAACTTCTTCTTCAGCTTCAATATCTTTTTCTGTCTCGCTTTTTTTCGCGGTAGAATCAGGTATTGGTGCTGGCACCTCTAAATATATCTAAAAATCCCCAGTTCTTATATCGTCTAAGTGCAAATAAGTTCGTTTCGTGAACCTTAGGTAATTTACTATCCATTTTAGAGGATTCGTTTCTCGTTTTCGAAAATTCGGTTTTGGGACGTGCCATTTCCGGTTTGCCCTTCTTACAAACGGGGAAGGTTGTAGACTTCTCGGCGTCCGTTTCCTCATTCCTGTCAAAACCGTAATGTTCGATTCGGGAGTTATGGATCTGGTTGGCACCTGTTGGATTCTTATAATTGGGGCTTCGGCCATATTGGAATTACCACCAAACCAAGATAAGGTATCCTAAATAGATATTATTTAATCATTTTTCATTTCAAAGTTTTCGTATTTCATTACTTGGCTGTGACTTCGCCTCAAGTCCAAAATCAAACGGGTTTTCTCCTTAAACTGTGATGTTATCATGGGATCTGGAGTCACACATCTTCTAGAAGCTGAAGCTCTGGTATAATTGCTCGCTATTGTCGGGGCTGGTGTTAGAGGTCTGGAATCGGTTTCTGTATATTTCCTGAATAGATTTTCAGGAACTGCGTCGATTTGATCAGAGGTGTATTTATCCGATTGTTGATCGCTGTTATTCGTTTGGAATTGTTCTATTGAAGCACGAATTGCTGCCACTTCGTCTGCCAGCAGTAGAGATTTTCCTTCGGCAGCCTAAGAATTTCATTTCAACTGATGCAGTCGTATTTTTATGATTATCACTTAAAAAAAATAGGATTCCTATGGGAATTTTCTTCAGCATTATAATTTGAAACGTTTATGTGGTTCAATCACTACTGCCTTCGAAAAACCATAAAATCTATCATGTCAAATTTGACAAGTGACAATAACGTATCTGTCAAATTACATTTTTTTTTATTGATAATTCTAATATTTGTCAAAAATAACTTTGAGGATTGAGGCGCAGATGGTTGAAAGTTGAGATCAATATTTTGTGTATTTATACAGGGTATTCCACGTAAGTGGTTCATTAAAAGTTTATGATGTTCTATTATTTACTTATGTTTGAGATTTTGGCACCAGTATCTGTTCGATTGGAACTATAAATGCAAAATACCTTAACCAAAATATCACTTCCGGTTGACCGGAAATGGATGTCAACTTTCTTATTTTAAATAGAATGATCTAATTTTTTATTCATTTTTGGATTCTACAACTATAAATACGTCAGTTTTCATTAGCTATTCCTATAGCTACATGTTGCCGTTTTTGAGTTATTTAAGTTTTTCTTTTTTTTTTAGTCATAATCATTGCATCATTGAGAAATTAATATCTCGGTTAATACTGCAAGTAGAGACTCCAAATTGGTATGTTATGAATGTAGATATTACTCTAAGAAACGGTAAGCACACTTTACATTCTAACATACAGGGTGTTCAAAACTGAGGAACAAAGTGACATATTTTCAAATGCAGAAAACTCAATTTTTTAAATAGAACACCCTGTATTTTAATTCGGAATTAGGAAGTAGATATCATCCCCTATCACTTTATATGAGCATTCCCTACACCTATCTTTGATAGATTTTGAGATATGAGCGACTTTTTGTTAAACAGACTAAGTAGTCCTATCTTTAAATGTTTGTAGCTGGGTCTGAAATGGATTCACGTCAAATTCATGTATTATTTTTGAATAACCATACAAGAATGTCTGTTCGAATAGTCATATCTATTAATATTGCGTTGTACGAAAGTGTAATTACAATGATATACATAAACACTTTTGGTTAGTAAATGAATTTGACATTAATCCCATTCAGAGCCAGCTACAAACACGCAAAGATAGGGCTACTTAGTCTGTTTAACAAAAAGTCGTTCATATCTCAAAATCTATTAAAGATAGGTATAGGGAATGCTGATATAAAGTGATAGGGGATGATATTTACTTCTTAATTCCGAATTAAAATACAGGGTGTTCTATTTAAAAAAAAGAATACTTAGTCTGTTTAACAAAAAGTCGCTCATATCTCAAAATCTATTAAAGATAGGTATAGGGAATGCTCATATAAAGCGATAGGGGATGATATGATGATATTTACTTCCTAATTCCGAATTAAAATACAGGGTGTTCTATTTAAAAAAAATGAGTTTTCTGCATTTGAAAATATGTCACTTTGTTCCTCAGTTTTGAACACCCTGTATGTTAGAATGTAAAATGTGCTTACCGTTTCTTAGAGTTATATCTACATTCATAACATAGCAAATTTGGAGTCTCTACTTGCAGTATTAACCGAGATATTAATTTATCAATGATGCAATGATTATGACTAAAAAAAAAAGAAAAACTTAAATAACTCAAAAACGGCAACATGTAGCTATAGGAATAGCTAATGAAAACTGACGTATTTATGATCATAGAATCCAAAAATGAATGAAAAATTATATCATTCTATTTAAAATAAGAAAGTTGACATCCATTCCCGGTCAACCGGAAGTGATATTTTGGTTAAGGTATTTTACGTTTATAGTTCCAATCGAACAGATACAGGTGCCAAAATCTCAAATATAAGTAAATAATAGAACATCATAAACTTTTAATGAACCAGTTACGTGGAATACCCTGTATAATGAGAAGATCGATTTATTTACTTCTTATTAGTCATGGAATTTTTCGAATAGAAATATTATACGAAAACGTTAAATGAATATTTGGAATATTTTGGGTTTCGAAATCTTTTTCCTAAATTTAGTTCTATCCGTTCGAAACAGGCGTATAAAATTACATCGTGTACGTATATGCTAAGATGGAGTGAATCAATAGGGCCATTGTAGATTAAAAGAGCCGTTTGTACCAATCATGTTCAAGGGCGATTCAACCGTGAACTTCGAGGCTACTAGAGCGAATTATTCGTTGTACCATTGTTTATATATACAGTGAGGTCGTAAATGGTCCCCCCCCCCTGATAACTTTTGAATGGTATGAGATAGAGCAAAGAAACAAAAACCAAGTGAAATTGGAGATAATTTGTGACTTTTTGCCTATAGAGATACGCACATGGCTTCTGATGTAAAATAGAGGGCGTAGCTATCTTTAAAATTTTAAATAGGAAGTAATTTCATTTAGAAGCTCATTTGGAAGATATTTCTATTACTTTTATGGCAATGCAAACAGTTTTACGATTTTCGAAATTTTTACCAACTTATCCAAGATTAATAATTGGAGTACATACGTTACTTTTTCTATAGCCCTCGTATAAATATTGTGGTTTTATGTGACTTAGGAAGCGATTGCTGTCAAATATGACATATTTTACAATATGACGTTTTTGCAAAATTTAGCAAAAGTGTCTTATCTGTCAGTGTATGTGTCATGTGTGTGCGTGTCTATGTTACAGATTACTGTAATTACAGGTTTCTGTACACTATATCCAAAAAGTGAATACGAGGGCTATAGAAAAAGTAACGTAAGTACTCCAATTATTAATCTTGGATAAGTTGGTAAAAAATTTCGAAAATCGTAAAACTGTTTGCATTGCCATAAAAGTAATAGAAATATCTTCCAAATGAGCTTCTAAATGAAATTACTTCCTATTTAAAATTTTAAAGATAGCTACGCCCTCTATTTTACATCAGAAGCGATGCGCGTATCTCTATAGGCAAAAATTCACAAATTATCTCTAATTTCACTTGGTTTTTGTTTCATTGCTCTATCTCATACTATTCAAAAGTTATCAGGGGGGGGGGGACCATTTACGACCTCACTGTATATATCTAGTTTGTCAACGTAATGCATTGTCAGAAAAATAGAGTGCACCACTTCCCTGAGCAATACTTTGCTCAGGGAAGTGGTGCACTCTATCGGTGAATGTAAATTGATTTGAAATGTGTTCCATCTATCTGCGGAAACGACGGAATCCCGTATCGGTGTGATGCAGTATTCCCAACCTTTAAGCATAGAATTTCCCACGAGAACTATCAAAATTTCCCTTTTTTTGAACAAAATTGGGATCCAATCCTACCAATAAAACTAGTGAGCTGTTATAGTCGCACCATTCTATTGAAGTAATAAAACTTCATAAAATCACGCATTACCAAATAAATAGAAATGGACAAATATAAACAATAAATCCACATGTAAATGGAGTATACATTCAAAGTGTTTTAAATCACAATTAAATCTTAATTTTCAACGAAAATATCATAGGATAACGTGAACACACGCTGATGACGCAGTTGGGAGCAGCTGCGCGACCTTGAGCGTATTTGGGACTTCGGAAGAGCATAGCTTGTATATTTGAACCTGGTAAATGTGTCTTATTTTAGGATATCACAACATTGCTAAAAAAATAAAATTTCCCACGAATATTTTCCCTATTTCCCTTTGACTTCAAAACTTCCCGTGAATCGGGAAATTTCCCACGAGTTGGCAATACTGGTGTGATGTGTGATTCACTCGCATTGGCGAATTGTGTGGCCCGGGGAAAAAGGGAGGGTGGATACACGATGACGCTGTGATGACGCATCTCGCGATAATTCTCGTGTTTGTTTACATTAGAAAGTCAGTATTCTGTGGTATTCTGCTATAAATATAAAGAAATTGAAAGTATATTACAAGGCACGTTCTTGTTGACAAAACATTAATTGAACAACTTTGTAAATTGAGGTATTTTCTTTTAAGAATGAAATATTTGAACTTAAAACAGAAAAAATCACTGAAAAGAGAAAAGTTAAATCTAAAGAGACGAAAATTTGCCGAGAAAAAAAAAAACATAAAACTACTTCTCAATTTTTAGTTTTCTTAGTTTTTAAATTAATAAGTTGCTTTCCCTAATAGCCAAATTTAAATTTCCCGCCACATTTTTTAGTGAATTCAACGTAAAATCATTAAAATAACTATTAATGTAGTACAAAATGGTGGGTAATTTTATGTTTCAACGTTGAAGTTACTAAGAATAATTGCGGGAAATTTAAATTTGGCTATTAGAGTTGTTAACTTAATTTACTTATGTTTATGATTGATTGTCAGATTGATTAATAATCAGAAAATGTTTGTTTTATTAAGAAGAATAAGTATTTAGTTTGATAATATATAATCTGTAGTTCGATGGCCTTTTTATATTTAAAATTTTAATAAAACGCGGGTTTTTCGTTCGAACGTATACACGAAAACCATCTTCTCCTCCTCTCCCCTATTGCTATCTTCGCTTCTCCCGTGTATAGGCGGTATTGCCGCTAACTTCAACTGGTGTAAAGGCGGGAAATTTGAAATTTAAAATGTAGCCTGCTATAAATCGTTATTTTTATTACATGTATGTACCATTTTATTTTACTCTTTGACTTTTTCTTAGTTCTAATTTAATGTATACTCTATGTATGTAGTTTTTCTTATATTTACAAAACATTTTTTACTTGATTTACTTATGTTTACTCTTACATAACAATAGAAATTCGTTTTTTATTATAATGAATAAATATGTAGTTTGGGAGCAAGGTCCGTATATACTAGGTTGCCTCGTAACTTTTCAGCCAATCAAGAGAAAGGGCGCGAACGCGTCATCAGGTATGCTATTTTTTTAAAATAAAATGGTGCATAGTGTAAAAATAAATAGTAAGTAAGTAAGTAATGTAAGTAATGTTTATTAATCTATAATAATAATCAGATAAGTCAAAGAAGAAAAAGAAAAAATAATTTACATAGAATTGAGAAAAATAAAACTATACATAAGAAAATAAATCAAAATCAAATTATCCTAAGACCATTAACATTAATTCTTAATTTGGTAATAACAAAAAATAAATTAAGCACTTTTGTTCTACAAAGTAATAATAAATTTTGAAGGTTCATCCTAAATAAGAGTAAAAAAATATATAAAAATTCTTAAAATCATAAATAATTAAACTAAAATTCATCTATTGAATAGCAACACTTATTTAAAAGATGTTTTTGGACATTTGCTCTAAAAATATTAAGATTTTCATTTGTCTTTAGGTTATGAGGCAACATATTATATAATCTATGGCCCACATGCTCTATACCTTTTCCCACAATGCTCAAATTAAATTTAAATGACGATTATATACTCCCAAACTAAATATTTATTCTTTCTAATAAAAAATGAATTTATATTATTATACAATACTAAACATAAGTAATATTAGAAAATACTAAACATAAAGTAAGAAAATAACTTATAAATATAATATAAAACTTAGAACTATTTACATAGAATATCTAAACTACCTTAAAAACTAAGAAAAAGTAAATTAAAATGGTGCACACATGTAAAAAGAAATGATTATATTTTCTCAAATTAAATGTTTATTCTTTCTAATAAAAAACCTATTCCAATTATATAATTATAAACATAAGCAAATTACAGAAACAAAATAACTTATTCTTAAAAACTAACAAAACCGAAATTGTAGAAATATAAATTTATGTAGCGGCTTCTTTCATTTTTTCTTTTGGGCAAATTTTCGTCCACATGGAATTTTCCTGGTCAATTTACTTACTGCATCTTTATCCTGTGCATAAATCTCCATAACTTTTGAAATATCAATCAGAAGACGTGATCTTAAATTTCTATTTGAGGCCCATCTCTGCAAGGTTGATACGCCAGGCAAAGGATATTTCAAGATTTGTTTAACATATATGTATGCCCTTTTACTGAGATATCGCAGAGTAAAGGCTTTTGATATTTCTTCGGTACTCCAACGAGATTTTGTCTTTTTCTTTAAAACAATATCCAACTGATTAGAAGTTAAAAATGTGGACAGCAAAGACTGCATCTTCGAATAAAAAGAGCTATCAAATTCGTTCACCATTTTTTGCAATTCTTCATTTCTACTATGTAATGCAACAAAATGATTTTCATTTTCAGCAAGCCTTTTTTTTAATTGTTCATTCTCATATTTTGCACCGAGATACATTCGATGAAGATTACTGTAGGAATTATCTGGTTTTAAAGTGGCAGTTACGTTTGGACCATCAATAGTAATTTCTTCAAAAGTGCCTAAAATTTAAACGTCAGTCCTACTTTCTAAGAACAATAATTACTTTTACATGGTTCGACTTTGATCTCCGTTGGTTCCAACAGTTTTGTAATTAATGGTACGGTTTGTGGTTCTGGGGTTCCTATATTTAATGTTGGAATTGCTGGAAATAATAAGATTAAGTAGTTCCACTATCATATCCTCACAAAAATAATTTGTTTGAGGATATAAGAAATACTAATAATGACTTTCGAAGGCATAAATATGGGTTGACAAATGTAGAATTTGGGATAGAAGATAATATTTCAAGAAATAAAATGACTTACCATCTTTTTTCAACTTCCTTGGTACTATATTTAACAGTTTCGCTTGTAGTGCATCTTCATAATCTTCATCTCGAAAATGTTTACTGCATATCCTTTTATAGTTAGCTGAAAATTCCTTTGTTCTTTGACATTTCACTATCCATTGATTTCTAATATGTGTATCTTCGGGAAATGTGTGAAATGATATTTGTTCTCCTTCTTTTTTTGCTTTCAATGCATTACTTTTGCAACTAGCTATACTGCAAACTGTTCCTGGCATTTTTACTTTGTAAAAAAACAAAGAAATTATTAATATAAAAAATTATTTGTCGAGTAAAATAATTCGGGGTTTCATAAACATGCAATAAACAGATTGATCAACTACAGAAGTACTTGTTTGGCTTATACATGTTAAAGCTGCTTTAGAAAGAAATCTTTTCTTACACAAATATTTATCACAAAATCATAAACATTGTAAACTTACCCCGTGAACAGTTGAACAAATATCTGTAGATTTTCTATCGTGTTTTTGCCTGCTTCTAGCCCAGATATAAGTAAAAGTAACAGAATATCGCAGCAGAGACCGATGAGAAACCATAAAAACGCAGAATATGAAACTACCGAATAAAAACCTATAACCTAATAAATGCGGAATAAATGTAAACAAACATGAAAATTATCACGTGACGCGTCATTGCGTATCTACCCTCCCCTTTTCCCGGGCCACCCATGCAAGTTAAGAGGCAACCTAGTATACACGGACCTTGATTTGGGAGTACAAATCGCCATTTATTTTTACATATATGCACCACTTATTAAAAACACCATGCATGATGACGCGTTCGCGCTCTTTCTCTTGATTAGATGAAAAGTTACGAGGTAACCTTTGGGCAAGATCCGTATATACAAGGTTACCTCGTAACTTTTCAGCCAATCAAGAGAAAGAGCACGAACGCGTCATCATGTATGCTGTTTTTAATAAGTAACGTGATGCATATATGTAAAAATACATGGCGATTTGTACTCCCAAATTAAATATTTATTTTTTATAATAAAAAACGAATTTCTACTATTATGTAATAGTAAACATAAGTAAATCAAATAAAAAATATTATATAAATATAACACAAAACTTAGAAGTACACACATATATAGAGCATAACATTAAATTAGAAACTAAGAAAAATTAAAGTAAAATGGTAAAAAGATAACGATTATATATTATCAAACTAAATATTTATTCTTCCTAATAAAAAAAAAAAAATTCTTATTATTCTCTAATCATACTTAAACTAAGAAAACTAAAAAATTAGAAACACAAACTTATGTAATATTTTTTTTTTCTTTGCAAATTTGCGTTCTTCAGATTTAACTTCTCTCTTTTCAGTGATTTCTTTTGTTTTAAGTTTAAATATTTATTTAAAAAAAAAAATCTTAAATTAGAAAATGTTTCAATTAATATTTTGTCAACAAGAACGTGTCTTGCAATATACTTTCAAGTTCTTTTTATTATAACAGCATACCTCAATACTAACGCTTCAACGTAAACAAACACGAGAATGATCGGGTGGCGCGTCATCACAGCGTCATCGCGTATCCACTCTCTCTCCTTTCCCCGGGCCTCACCTACAGCTTACGATGTAATCTTATGTATACGGACGTGATACGGACCTTGACCTTTGGGTAACTATTGCAATTAAATAATATTTTGCCGACACGTAAGAGGGCCATCTTGTATGTAGTAGTCTAACTATAAAGCTTATATTTAAATCGAGATGGACATCAACGGCGTGCCGCCATCTACCGCTTTTGTCCGAAATGTTCAAAAATCCGTTAACTATATTGCCGTAAGGTTGTCCCAACAAAATTGATCGGCGTTCAAGCTATAGAACTGCCATTTTTCATTTCTTTCTCGTATCTTTTTAATCAAATATTTGACGCTCTTACCAAGGTGTAGAATGGACTTGTTGAATGATTTTAGTGACGAAGAACAAGATTTTCTGGAAATGTACGAAATTTGTTTAAATAGAAGGAAAAGGCAAAATTATAAGGAAACGCGAAAATCATTTTGAAAAATAATAATAATAATATTTATTTATTGGGATCATAGGAAAATTCATTTCATATTTCCCATAAAGACCAAATCATCATAATAGTGCTCTTCCTCTGGCCTTGAACCACGTCCAAATTTACTTGGTTTTAGCCAAAAGTATAGCCTTTGATTTGACACATGTTAAATTTATCCTTCGCTTATTTTATACGATGTTCGTCTTCAACCACATCCTCTTTTTTGGTAACAAGTTACCATCACCTTTATATCTAACTCTTACCTGATTTTAGCGATGAAAACAATAAAAACAATTATTATTCACTTACATAATTAAAATTGAAATAGATTTTAATCCAAGTTTCTCAACCTCTCGCCAATTACGACTGTCAATTAGCTGTCAAAATAACAGCATACGATAGATTTCACTACCAACAACAGGAAAGTTAGTAAAACTTTAGTCTACTACGCATGGCACAACGCTTTTTCGCTTGAACAGAGTTCACCGGTGATCGGTAGTTCAGTTGAACGGTCTGTTGAACTGCTTATGGTACAACCCGCCCCAAGAGCTGCTCTATTCACCTTCTATTAAAGTTCCAAGTAAGCTTACTTGAAAGAATAGTGTAGAAAACTATATATTCATCTCCTGGTAAATTAAAAGTGACAAGTAACTGTACTTATTGCTCAGTAAACTTTGGTTAATCCAATGCGTAACTGGCATAACTCATTAATGACAAGTGATGACAGACATATGACAGATTTTTAACGTCATGTGTGAGTTTTCGTTGTTTGAAAAATGGATATAATTGACACTATACTGACAACACCACGTGTGATTACATGACACATGACATCCCCAACAAACCCCAGACAAATAAGTACCATTTACCATAGTTTAATAGATTATCACATAGATTTTGCATTTATTTCTTTTCCACAAACTATCACCTACACAGAAACATCGAAACCTTCAAGTAGTAAATTGGGAGATCAAATATGATGAATAGACTCAAATTATTTACTTGTCGCTTGTAAATATGTTTGACCAGCAGCTACTTATCACTTTACTTACACATGAAAAGACCAGCCCTAAATCTCTTATTTATGATATAAACCACATGGGTATTTGGCTTTCAAATATATAATGGCTTCTTGTATATTATGTTGTTTACTGTCAAAGAATTCTTTTTTGTAAAAATATTGTAGAATGAATGTTACTCAAGTTGTAATTACAACTAGAGGTTACAATTGTGGTTGTATTTGTTAACACCTCTTTATTTTCAACTAACTTTTACATTACATTACAACTTAAAAACAAAACCCCTACCATCTCGTTCGTTTCACTAATAGCTTTGTTCGTTAGTCACTTGGTGTAGTTCAGAACACAAAATTACGTGTTCGTTTGTGCCAGACGAATCGAGGATTCCAGTCATGATTCCAGTTACTGATGTTCGTTTGTAAATCTAGTGCTATTTTGAACTGTTCTGAATAGTCCTTTGCTCTAGAGGAAGAGCAAGTTTGGGCAGTTTGAGGGTAATATAGGTTATGGCTATGGTTATGTTAAATTATGAACATGTGATTGTAATATTTTTAAGATTTACTTCGGGCATTAGTAGTATAGCCACATAACAGGGGAAGTATGGTAGTAGTACACGTCCTACTACCATATTGTTCAAGATATAAACAACTTACAAACATAAAACAATCGATCAGCTTGAGATTAGGATACGTACAAATACTGAATTACAACACTAAATCATGAAATGCATGTTCTTTTGTATCTATTTATTGTAGTTCTGTGCCGTTCAAATTTACCACCGTAATCACGTGACTTCAATTTCAGAGTACTCTAAAGCCACTCCATTTATGACAAACGAACAAAGCTAATAACTGTCATCTCCTCTCCCGCCTTCTCGCTACCAACTGTCTTTAAAATCCGCGCTGCCAACCTTTAGCAGTTACACTTTCCTAGCCCTAACATATTTATAACCGTAATTGTTTGTAGTGTAAAATAAACTTTACTATTTACTACTAAATCAATGGATAAATTAAAATATTAAAGATGCAAAATATCCAAAAATCTACCGCGGCAAGTTTGAACTATTCTCAGTTCTAAACGATGTAATTTCTGTATATACTTACCCATGTTTCTTTTGCTTTCTTTAACAAATCTTTTGCTTCAGTATCAGCCGGATGATTACAAAGCAGAGAACACCCATACGAAAATGGATTGTAAAGTCCTGCAAATGGTTTTAAGGTGTATGGTGCTGGAATCGTTATAGCTTTTAAATGCACAGGTGGTTTCTGAAACCCAATCACTGTTCAAGTAGAGCCTATTATTGTGACATAAAATTGTTATAGGATTCTTTAATGATATACTTACTTGGTAGTATGTAATAAATCTTGTCTTTTTACTGGGTAATAGCCCTGTTTTACTGGTAACAGCCATTTTAGAATGAGATGCCTTCAGATGCGATAATGTAGCTTTCAACTTATTGGTGTTATTGATCAAACTTTCGTTTTATAGAGTTGATACAAAAAATAATAATGCGGAAGTTCTGATTTAAAGGTCAGAAGAATCAATGAGCATTTAAGTCTCCATATAAAATATAAGATAATAAAAAAAATATATATTTTACAGCATCAAGTTGCGTTGTTAGGAAATAAAAAGCTTGTCATCTTTATTGAATGACACGATATTGAAATGTCACATAATTTCGAAAAACTCCTATCAGAGCCTTATCGCTATTCTCATAAAGATGATAGCAGCCATATTGAAGATGTAATGTTTTTTCTCATTTGGTTTTGTCGTCGTTTCTATTTTACATTGCTTTTTTCTTTTTTTTTAGGAAGAGTTTGAAAATTTATCTCAAACATCTTCGTCTATTTTACGTGAAAGTTCCTTCAACGATTTATCCTACATTAACAACATTATAGATTTGGAGAATAAAAACGAAGAACATGGTTCTCTTTCTGTGTCTATCTCTAAGTTTATTTTGCTAAAAAATGTTTTTTTTTTTAATTTCAGTAACTGCTTTCTTGAAACACAGATACTTGAATAAGGAATTCTATACGTGGGCTGGGCAAACTCTGCTGGCAATCCACCCTTATGAAGATGTATCACTGAACAAGATCGTAAATAAAGTGCCTGTTGTTATTTTTTTTTTTGCTTGAAATTTGGTGTTTTTTTTTTGTTTGTACAGGAAGATTCCGCAATCCCTTGTATGGATTCAGTTATTTCTAAAGCGTGGTTTAAATTATCGAGGAATATTGGTAAAACCAATCAGGCGATCGTTGTGTCTGGAGAGAGCGGTTCTGGAAAAACCTTCTCTGCTTGTTTGGCCATGAAATGCATAGCTTGTCTTCAGAAGAATCGCAGCAGGAATCCTTCTGAAAATATATTATGGCAGGCGTGGTCTTCGGTACCTTTACTTACAGCTTTCGGCAAGTAAAATGTTATTTTTTTTTTTAAATTTCGCGCCAAAATCGTTTAAAAAATAAAGTTGGCAATAACAAAATAGTTGAGTACCACTATAGACAAGGATAATATATATAGATGTAGCTTATAGATGCGCAGCGTTCGAATCACATGAGGGCCGCTATTTTGATGTATAACAGGGCTCAAAGCCGTAAGAAAACAATTTAAATATAAAATAAGGACGTTGGTATTGATTACACAGAACAGTACTATGTAGTAACAAAAACCTTTATTGTATTCAGAACAAGAATGAATGTGTATGTTACATGTTACAAACGGTTGCTAACAATCACGAGAGGTTAGAAACTCACTTCGTCTAACGGTCGTTCTCACGCTCCTCCGAATGCCGGGATATTTGAAATTTTATCATAAAACTAAACAGACGTGATGGTAATATTTTAAAATAAGAAAATAGGTAAAATGCTCGTACTTCACTTTGTTACTGCTGTTATACTAATACATAAAGAAAATCGTATTTTTTGCAGTCGGAAACGCATGACATCGTTATTTCCCCCTTGGCAAAATTTAAATTTCCCACAACTATTCTTAGTAACTACAACATTGAAACACGAAATCTTCATAAACAGCATCCAATATTTGCTCCTCTAATTGAGCTGTTCGACGCTCTCTAGGTTTACCGCTGTTATGATAATTGCAACAGCACAATACATATGTTATCTTATTTCAACAACCAAATTTCATATGAAAAACGTCAAAAATTGACAACTAGTTTTTTTTACCTTCAAACAAGCAAGCTTACTGTACTGCGTTGCCATATATATAGGGTTGCCATATTTTCCAAAGCAAAAATACGGACAGTGCACCATATCAATTAACATTTCCGTGAAATGTTCTTCAATATTCACTTGAGACATATTGTTTAATTATTAATATTATTATATCAAAATATAGATATATATCTCTTCAGACGTGATGCTACTGGAAATGCAATGTTAACGCACATCATACGAAAGTTTGAATGCTAAAATAACTATAAAATGACAAAAGTACGACTTGAATACGACAAATTGGAAAATAGAAAAAAAATACGGACGCCTTGCAGAAATACGTACAAACTACAGACAGTTTATAGTCTACGGACAAGGTTTACAAAATACGGACTGTCCGTAGAAAATACGGACGTATGGCAACCCTACATATATACCTTATGCATTTTAGACAATCCATTTATAAATTTCACCACAATGATTTTACATAGGTAAATTTAACGAATTTTGCTAAATTTTAGCCGTACACCTTAAGTTTTGATGGCCTCGTGTGATTTAAGAAAGGGGCATATATAACTTTCTTGAATTAAGATTATCGCCTCAGAATTGAACAAAGAATCGCCATACCTGGCGCTTATCCACCCTTTTCAGGCCACCGTGTATAACAGCTAGATTATAGTTGGCTTCTTACTGATGAAAACCGAGGTCACTACCAGGGGTAATAATCTACCAATACTTTTACTTCCAAGTGTACAACAAGACATCATTATACAACATAAACACTAATTCATGTCTATAGATTCACAATAGTAGCACCACAAACCTTATACTAAACTCTCATCACACTTGAGCTCTCTTAACAGACATCCAAAGAAACCAGTCCAACGAAATATTTTTTATATACAACAACTTATTATTGAATAGTTTAGGTAACTCTACTACTACTTACTAAAAAACTTTACTCCAAATAACACTGTAAATATGAAATGTTACACTAACACTACAAGAACGCAAGAATAACTTTAAAAACAACATGATTTATAAGCCTCTCAAAACGAAATACTGCAGCAACAGCTGATCCGTTAGACACAGCATACACCAAAATGGCGACTCTTAGACGACCTGAAAGTTTGCGAATGCGCAATGGTTTAAACTCTTTCTATAGTAGCATTATTCTTGTCTATGATGGTACTACACCTTAAGCTGTTCGTTGAGGTTACACTTTCTACATTGGCTCGTAAATATCTGTATTGTTTTACCTACGAGCCCAAGATTACCTCTTTACATGAACTGATGTAATCCCAAACGAACAAACCTCTAAAATACAAAAAAAATGGCGCTTAATTTAAATTATTTCCATAAATATTTTATACCATTTTTTTAATATATAGGAAATGCCTCAAATGAGCATAATAACAACAGCTCAAGATTCGGAAAGCTTTTGCAACTTCAATACAACGGTGGTACAATAGTTGGTGCATATATCAAAACATTTCTTTTAGAGAAATCTCGAGTAACCGGACCTAATTTTCAAGAAGGCAATTTTCACATATTCCAGCAAGTAAAACAGAAATTTTATAAACAAAAAAAAAACTCGCTTCAACTCAAAATCAGAATCTCTCTTTTTGTATAGATTTTAGAAAGCCTAGATGAGGATACATTAGCCAATTTATACCTCAACAAAGAGACTCAATATAAAATAGCACCCAAGCCAGATAATTATTTAAAATCCACATATTCAGAGACGGTTAAATCATTGAAAATCTTAAACATCGCCGAATTGAATGAGATTTTAACTGTTCTCGCTGTGATACTAAATTTGGGTAATGTTAATTTTTGCGTTAGGGAAGATAGGTGTTATGTACCCAAAGGTAAATCAGACCTACCAAATTAATAAAACAGAAATGAGAATTTTCTGCAACTTACAGATTGTTACAAATTTTTGACTTACGCTGCGAACTTATTGAAAGTAGATCCGGAATCTCTACTACAGTTGCTAACGACGAAGACATTCGCTGCTAAATCACAAGGAAACAAAAGAGACACTGTTTATACTTCACCGTGTGTCAATAAAGAAGAATGCAAGGAGAGGAGGAATTGTTTGATGCGATTCTTGTATGACAATCTCTTCTCTTGGCTTGTCGAGAGGATTAACGAGCAAATATACTCTCCAGAGAATCACAAATTAATCGGTAAACTTAATATATAATAATATTAATATTATTATATATAATATTAATATAATAAAATACCATTTATATTCACAATCAGTGATATTAGAAGTGTTATACTCAGAAGGAATAATTTGTTCAACTTGATTTTTTCATATCAGAATGACTATATTTAAAGCAAGCTAACATATACAGGGTTGGTTTAAAGTATGGAACCAAGCAAATAACTTTAAAACGGAGAGGATGATGATGATGATGAAACTTTGTAAATAAGTGTCACGAAATATAATACATCTAATTTCGATTTTGTTGTTGTGACTGTACTTCCGGTTCAACCGGAAGTTCTCTTTATTTTTTTTATTTAAATGGAACACCCTGTATATTTTTGCAAATTATAATAGACCATGTTTTTCCGAATTCGGCCGTACTGATTTTAGCACCATTATCTGTAAATAATGAAGAGATAGAACACTTCATATTTACTGAACAATTAATTTTATTTATCGTAAATTATTAACAAAATGGTAGTCATCTTATAAACGAACCCATTTAAAATGTTCAAAATGCTCGCCGTTTACTTCCTGACAATATGCAAGTCTTCTACGAAATTCCTGAGTTACCTTTACCAAAACTTCTCTACGGATTAAATCACATTCGTCGACTATTCTTTGCCTCAACTGCTGCAAAGTAGTTGGTCGCCTAACGTAAACACGAGATTTGAGAAAACCTCACAGATAAAAATCTAATGGACTAAGGTCTGGAGAACGTGCACGCCACTCTATGAATCCTCTACGTCCAATCCATCGATTTGGGAAAATAGCACCCAAAAAGTTCCTAATTCGCCTATCATAGTGGGGAGGCGCTCCATCCTGTTGAAACCAAAAACTTTGAGGCAACTCCTCATTGTGTTGAAGTGCAGGAATAATGTGGTTTCTCAGTAGATCCAAATACTTTTCCCCACTTAAGTTTCCTTCTATAAAAAAATGGGCCTATAAGCATGTTTTCAACAATTCCTATCCAGACATTCAACTTTTGAGGGTGTTGAGTATGGGTTTCATGGATCCAGTGAGGATTCTCATTGGACCAGTACCTGGAATTATGGCGATTGACTGTTCCATTCAAACAGGAAGTTGCTTCGTCAGAAAATACCATATTAGTTGCAAAATGTTCGTCTGCATTACAAATTTCCATCATTCTTTCGCAAAACTCCAGGCGTCGGTCAAAATCATCATCTGACAGTTCTTGAAGTAGGTGTATTTTATACGGATGGAACTTTTCTCTCTTCAAAATTTTTCCTACAGAACGACGACTTATGCCATGGTTTAGTGCTAAAGTTGTGGTAGAAGTTTGAGGTGATTATTCTAATTCAATAGCAATGTTTTCTGTAACAACTGCGTTAGTTGCGGTCTGTGGTCTGCCTGTTTTTGATGAAGTTTTAACCGTTCCAGTCATACTAAAACGTTTTAGTGTTTTAGTGACAGCTGAACGTGTTATAGGAGTTCTTTCGGGATGCAAATCATTAAAAAGGTGACACACTTCTTCATGAGTTCTAACGCGATCACCAAACCCGATCATCATTAAAATTTCAATACGCTCTCTTTCATTTAAATGCACCATTTTCATCCGTACAATTAGTAATTTGATGGACGGGAATTAAATAAACTTGACAGTTTGTCAACAGTTACCTACTAGATGATAATACCTTTTGTTTGTTTGTTGCTGGGCAAAGCTTCGGGTTGTGACCGACATCTATGGGCTTATTGTATCCCCACTGACATTTTGCCGAACTAATTATCTCTCCACTATGTACAAATAATGGTGCTAAAACTAGTATGGTCGAATTCGCAAAAACAAGGTCTATTATAATCTGCAAAAATATACAGGGTGTTCCATTTAAATAAAAAAAATAAAGGGAACTTCCGCTTGAACCGGAAGGACAGTCATAACAACAAAATCAACATCAGATGTATTATATTTCCTTACACTTATCTGCAAAGTTTCGTCAATACCATCCTCTTCGTTTTAAAGATATTTGCTTGGTTCCATACTTTATTCCAACCCTGTATGTATTTATATTTCAAATTCCACAGGTATCTTAGATGTGTATGGTTTCGAAGTATTCGATACGAACACTTTCGAGCAATTATGCATAAATTACGCGAACGAGAGATTGCAACAGTACTTCATGAACGACCATCTGATGAAACAGAGGCACGAATTGATGGCTGAAGGTTTCAATCTCGACGAAATCGATATTAGTGAATACAGTGTGAGGGTGGATTTGTTGGATGGGCCCATGTCGGTTTTTGGAATCTTGAATGAGGTTTTACCGCATTTTCAAGTAGAATCGAAAAATATTTAATGTCTACTCTGTGTATAGGAATGCGCCATGAAAAGATTTAACACCGACGTGTTCGTTAATATCAGATTGGCGGAGAACTTGAGTGGATCGAGATATTTCGAGAATCCGGGGAATAATTTTTCGACTGTTTTCGTCATAAAACATTTTGCTGGAAACGTTGCTTACGATACTAAAATGATGCTATATAAAAATCGGGATAAAGTAATATTGTGTTATGAGAATCATTATTTTTGATATTTGCGACATACCTATTTGATGTTTAGGTGCCGGAAGAAATGATTAGTTTTTTAAAAGATTGCAGATTCCCATTTTTGGAATGTATTCTACGTTCTTTTAATGAGAAATTGTCCAACAAGACTTTACTTAGTAAATTTAAGGTAATTATTATTGAATTGAATTTTAATAAGAGTAATGCACATCAGGAATTTTAGCTGTATGTCACATAACAACTTCATATTTTAGGGATATAATATAACATTAATTAACGTACCATCAGAAAATATATTAATTTCACATACAAAAAAATGACAATAAAAATTCACTTTTTTAAATAGAACACCCTGTATAGTTTTATATTATTAAGGTCTCCTAACTATATTCCATTCGCCTGCAAGTTAGGAAATTAACCTGTTTTATGATTTTTGACTTGCAATAATTTCTATTAAAAACCAATGTGTTTAGTTTGCTTAGGTTGTTGAATAATATTTATAGTTAAAGCTTGATCTACATTTGCAGTCCAGACTTCACCTTCTTGTTTATATGTCTAGTTACTAGAAAAAATAAAACCAAAAGAATATTTTTTTTTAAACCTTTACCCAAGAAACCAAGTTATGTATCAGGTACATCGCTGCGATGTAGATATGTACATATCGCAAGCCTGGTGATATGCTCAGTAACATGCATGCGCCTTACATGTTGAGACTTATGTCCGCAACAAGTACACATTCTGAGAATATATTAGCGATATTGAATAGGTATATGCCGGCGATATTGAATAGGTATATGTCGGCGATATTGAATGGGTATACGCTGGCGATATCAACGTTACATCGACACGATGACTCGGTTTTCGGGTTGAAACCGTGTCCTGCAAATACCTGTGACCGACATTTCATCCTCACTTGAATGAGACATCTTTAGGTATTGCTACTAATGTTGCTGTACAGCTGAAACTGTGGTTCAACCGCAACATAAGTAGCAGCTTCAAAGATATCTCATACGAGCGAGAACGATACGTCGGCCAGAAGCAGTTGCAGGACACAGTTTCAACCTAAAACCAAACAAAAAAAAATGTATAGAAAATAACACAAGTTATATGAAACAGTTTTTAATGATATAAGCTTAAAAATACATACATACATAATTTTTGTACACCGTTTCTCGTTCGTCGTTGTTCAGAAAGCCTGAGCTATTCTGCAGCTACACATTCAAATTGCATTTTGGTTGTTAATTATATGATATTCGAATACCATAATTTAAAAATATATTTGGATAAAATGGAGACATGTTCGAAGGTATAAAAAAATTTTGCCCACACTGACGGCATTGGCATTGATGGCCGAGGAGCGAAGGATCACATTATGAGATGTCTTGCGAAGATGTACTCAGATACCATATCCATTAGTTGTTGATGGGGGAGGAATAATTGTAGGGTTTGTGATTTACTGTCAATCGGTGTTCCAAATAGTATGTAGCATTTTTCTTCTAAAATATTTCAAATTCTTACTTCTTCACAATACCCATCCTATTTTATAGAGATTCGTTTTAAACTTCTAATTTGACTTCAGTAACCATTTGTAGCATGTGTTACAAAACCTTAACAGTCTCTGAAAATTAAAAGACCATTGTATTAACCAATAAAGTACTGGAATTTATGATCTAAAAAGTAAGAATATGTAGCATATTTACATATTTACCTAGCAAATACTAATAAAACTTAACCGCAAAAGTAACTAACTTAACCTAGCAACTGATATAATGAGTTAAAAACTTTTACAAGAACAAAAACAGCTTAACCTACAAAATTAACTGTGTTGATCACTTACCTTCAATGAACAGCAAAAAAATTGAAATTTTGGCAATACCCTTGGAAGTTATCACTAGATATATGCGATGCACACAAGCTGATACACGTTGTTGCACATATTCTAGACCATTTCTAGACTTAGACGACATAGACAAGAATTTGAAGAAGGTGCACAGCGGGCTTTGGGGTTATATGAAATCTCTAGTGACGCCACATTTACATATAAAAATATGTACCATACGCAGAATTGTTACATAGTTTATGTTCCCTGATGTTTTATGTCAGCTACATAACAGGCATATAAATAATAGATATCGTATTCATATATCTGTCTTATATCCTCACCATGTTAATATATAATATGTTATATACCAGATACATAGACTTGTTATATAGTTTGTGTTCTGTATCAGGTACATCGCAGGCATATAAATAATAGATTATCGCATTTACATCTCTATTTTACATCTCCTGTACGTCAATATATAAAATCAATGTAGCCAGTACATCTGCATCACAAATGGTTTCCTGGGTATTTAAGAGAAGTGCAAAAAATTATAATTTAGGATGTTCTGTAAAAGGTTTTAAGTCTTCACGTTTTTACAGAACACTCTAAATTATAATTTTTTGCACCATTTGGTGTCTCTTAAATAAAGGTTTAAATTTTAAATGTATCTAAGTTACCTATATGTTATTTAGAAATGCCAGATAATTCATTTAAGTCTGTCATTTTAGCCTGCAAAACCTGTTTTTTTGCTGTAGTGGTTTTTCTTTTATGTTTTTTATAACAGTTTCACTTTCCTTAAAATGGTTTAATATTAGTATCTCAGAAATAGCTGATTTAGGATGATTTCTTTCAAAAAACCGTTGTTGTATTGCTTGGTGAAAATAAAAATTTACTCAGAAAGAGAGCGTATTCCCAGTAAACACATTTATATCTCAGACACGTAACAAACACGTATCATCTGATTTATCTATTATTTCAGACACATAACATGTAAGGCACACGTAGGCTTCATTCGGTGCGTAATGTCCGCATCAAGCAACTGTCTTTGATATGTCTCTAAGACATCACATAGATATGATTCTGATACATGAACACTGTTTTCTTTCAGAGCGGTTATTATGTTCTCTGTATGATACATAACATTCTTTTAAGGCCGTTTTACCCCTAGCTATTTATTGCGCAATTTATTGGCCAATCTAAAATTGTTACGTGTATAATACGTATTAAATCCGTGTTATACGCCTAACAATTTTAAATTGGGCAATAAATTACACAATAAATAGCTAGGTGTAAAATGGCCTTTAGAAATAGGTAAAAATTATTTTCAAAACTACATTAAGTTATATATTTATCCATTAGTAAATACATATAAATATTATTGGATTTACAAGATATAAAGAACTCACTTGCCGCTCCGTCCGTGTGTTCATTATAATCCTTGATTTATGACGTCACAACTCCTAAAAATGGAAATATAATGGTTCTACACAGTTAACAAACTTTTATGTTATTCCTTTTGTCCGAACCAAGTAGATGCTGCGCAAGTTCGTTAGTGAAGTTGGTGGAGCAATGTTCCAAGAGTCGTATTAAATATCTTCACCATTCTGGCCTGCGATTCTTTTTGTGAATGATGGCTAAAACGAAATTAACATTTTTTAATTTGAAAACCGTGCACGTAATTCACTTACGATTTTTGGAGTATTAAAATCATTGCTTAAAAGAAACTCGAAATTATTCAAACTTTGTTTATAATTGAGGGGTAGTAGTTGTTCTATTTCCTCAGTATCGTCGTCCGCAGCTGATCCTTCTTCTATCTTGAGATGTCTTAGTGGAATAAAAACTACTTCGAAAATAAAAAGCGGTGAATAATTCCTGAACAAATAAATGTTAGGTTAGAATAGACATTTTCACAAACATCACATTCAAACACGTTATTTTGTAAAGTAAAAATTTACTTACGTTTAATACCGGTTGGCACCCCGTTGTTAAATGCGTTCCAGTGCTTCAAATTTATTATAGTTAAAGTTAAACCAGTAAATATATGTCACAAACCTACACCAACGGTAGGACACGCCATTCACAGACGCCATTTGCACACTCGCTTAGAAATTTCAAACTGCGGAAAACACAATGATATGTCACGAATAGTTCTTGTACAGCACCAGATCAAGGATATGTGATGTATTATTAGGTACATCTCAGATACATCACTATAATGTAGCTAGCGCCACGTATCGCAGTTCAGTTCAGATAACGTTTAGGATACATACATTTACGTAACATTTACGTTTCTAAGTTACATGGCACTGTTCTTTAAATGATACTTAGCAGAGATGTAAGAGACACACGTGTGTTTACTGGGTTGATATAATAATCATATCAATACGCGCACAAATTGTATTTTTTTCTTAAATTATTGGGTTTAATTATTAAAATAATAATTTTTAATAGTGTCACAAGAGCAATACTAAATTGAAGACCCATGTATATGGAAGTGTATGCATTCATTTAATTATTAATAATTAAAACACCAATTTTTTTCTTTAAAAAATAACGATTTTTCATTTTTGTAACTTCCTATGAGATATACACTACGAAGATGGCTTAAAAAGCTGAAACATGTCGTCTAGATATTTTTATAAATAAATTTAGAGAAGAAGGACATCACTTCATTTTTATTTTTGCACAATTTCTGAATCTGTACTTCACTAAGTAGGACAACATGGATACAAGGTTAAAGCTTAAGCTTGAAATACACCATTCGATAGGTAGTTAAAACGGGCATTTGCTGGTAAGTTAAAAAATATGGCGTTCCATTTAAATTAATCAAGTTATAGCCACTTGAAGTTCTTATTTGTTTAGTTTTATTTTTTGTACACCTGTATAAGATGGTCAATTTATTATAAAATATGTTGTAAAATGGTCTATTGTTACATTTCGCTGAAAATTTCGCTTACATAACTTAAATACCTCATCTTATTTGAAATACAAAAAAATTAGTTCAGATTTTCATAAAATTCAAATTATTAAAAAAAAAACCTCAAAGTTTAGGCATTTTAAACATTATTAAAACAGATAGTTATTTTAATCGGAGAATCCAAAAATGCAATAATGCACAGGTGTTCCATTAACAAAAAAACAACTTTGATACTTTTAAGGCTTTTAGAACACCCTGTGTATTATGAAAATAATTTTAAAAGGTAATCATAATATATCACCGTATATGCCAAAAGTGAAACTTTGAACGTCGCGTGTTTTGGCCATAATATTTCGTATATACTGAATAACCCTGTATTTTATAAAAATATACAACTACATCCTCAAAATGTGGAATTGCTATCTAAAAGCATACAGCACTAGTAATAAAAACCGGATATACTATCGCAACGTCCTGTATATATCGCTTTTTCTAATAAAATCAAATTTATTCTTTCCTGTTTGTAGAAATCCCTAGATGATCTCATGCAAACCCTGAACCAAGCAGAGGTCCAATACGTGAAATGTCTGAAACCGAACAGCTTCGAAATCCGGGGATTCCTAGACGAACCCTATTTCACTCAACAGTTACGATCGAACGGCATCTACGAGATACTAAAATTGCACTTCCAAAACTACTTCATCCGATACAACTTCCAACAATTCGTGCATAAATTCTCGACGAGACTATTCAATTGTTTGCAATACGTAATTCGCTCACACTTAAAATCAAATCTTTACAATCCCTAAACAAACTTTCCTTCCAAGATGCTGAAAGGTGAGATGCAAATAGGGAAAAAGTATTTATACTTAACCGAAGAGGCTTACATCGCTTTCGAATTGCTGCAATACATTGAAAAATCCATAGCGGCTAGGAAAATACAGAAATACTGGTGGAAATTTAAAGATAGGAGGTACAACGCCGCCGTGAAGATACAAAGATGTAAGATTTGCTTTTATTTTACGAATTTTGAACCTGCTATTTAGTTTGTATGTATGTATGTAATAGAAGGGTGGTGTTACACTGCGACCTAAAAGATCTATTGTGTCCCCTATTCTTGCTGCTTTACAGCTGGCCTTCCAATCCTATTCCTTTTAGAAAGTGTAGGATGTTAGAGGGCCCAGTCTAGGTAAGTCTCCCTCTTCGATTTCACATGCACCCAGGTACAATGCCCTCGAGTTGCACAGTGCTACGCAGTTTGAGAGGAGGTGGATGGATGTTTCATCCTGTTCCCACAGAATCTGCATTCAGGATCTTTTTCCAATCCAAGCTTACTCAGGTGTCCTTTCAGTCTACAATGGCCTGAAAGGTATTCCTGTTAATATGCGAACATTGTTCTTACTCAGGTTGATGCATTCTGTAAACCTCTTCTGGTTATAAGTTCCCAGAAGAATTTTACTTTGCCTCATTCCCTGGAGATTTTCCCAGTAACTGGATTTTCTCTGCTCCATTTCCATTTTTAGTTTCTTCAGTATTGTACTGCTACTTAACCCGCAAAAGGGTTCAGGCCCTACGAAAGGCATTCCAGCCCCTTTTTTTTCGAGGTTATCCGTTATTTCGTTTCCTTCCACTCCTGTGTGACCCGGAACCCACAGGAGGGTTACTTTATTCCTTTTGCCTAACTCATTTAGTTTCCCTAGGCATTCCCAGACCATCTTGGAGCTGATTTCATATGAGTTCAGCGCCTTGATAGCTGCTTGACTATCAGACACGATGATAATCTCCTGCTTCCGATAGTTCCTATCCATAATGAACTGAACACATCTTCCAATAGCGTGTATTTTCCGCCTGAAATATACTTGGTATTTTCCTAAGCTTTCGAAATATGTAGTTCTAGGCCCATATATTCCTATTCCAGTTCCTTCTGCCGTTTTGGAGCCATCAGTGTACCATTTGATGGCATTTCTATTCAAGTTCCAGATGGTGTTATGATCCCACTCGTTCCTGTTACTTAGCTTTATGGTGAATTCTTTCACAAAGCTAAATTTTTTTAACATATCATCCCGGGGCATATCCAAGGTTTGATCACCGTCAAGAGATTGAGGCCTATGCTTAATCATTCCTTCCTTGACCATTCTTAGTGCGGTTCTTTTCGCCACGCCCTCTATTACAATGTGGAGGGGGGCAAGATCCAATACTACTTCAATAGCTGCTGTTGGGCAGGTTCTCATAGCCCCCGTTATGCATACACATGCTAATCTTTGCACTTTCGAGAGGTTAATTCTCGCGGTGGCCAGATTAGTTCTTTTGCTCCATGCTACTGATACATAGGTGATGATCGGTCTCACTATCGCTGTATACATCCAAAGTAGTATTTTTGGGTTGCATCCCCAATTTTTCCCTGCAAAGTTTCTGCACACCATCAGAGCTCTTTTGGCCTTGTTGGTTACTTCAAATTCATGTTTGTTCCATAGAAGTTTATTGATTGCTATTTAGTTTACAGAAAGATATGCATTAGAAGAAAACGTTCAAACATAGAGAATTTCATCGATTTATCCAAGAAAAGTAGCGAAATCTTTATTAGTAGAGAGGACAGTAGCGGAAGAGAATTCACTAGTAGTTTCTACTTAAACTCTTACAAAAAAGCTGAAGAATACCTAAGAGCAAATCAATTCAATAGGAATTACGAAGGCGAGCAGTTATCCTTAATATTGGAAAAGCATTTTAATAATCTTCAAACTAAACCATTTAAACGTGTTTTATTCTCTGGAGATCATATCATAAGTTACAATAGATTAGCGGAGGTATTTTCATAAAATTTCTGTTTTAAAATATAATATTTAACATTCCTTTATCATTTTAAGATACCAGTGAGGTTACATTTATCGAAAACTTGCATCCCTTACTCGAATCTTTTACCGAAATCTGAATTATCAAAAGGTTTATCCGATATATTTTGATCTATACTAAAATAAATTTTATCCAAGTTAATCGTAGTTTTAATCGATTAAAACCCAAAATAGAAATAAAAATTGCACAATAAATTAAAGAAATTTATTTGATTACTTATTTACTGAAGGATCGTTAAATGATTTAACTGTACAAAATAAGATTAACATGCGCTATTATCAATACTATCACCGGAACAGCTTAATGGTGTCCTGCATCTTCGTAGCCGTCAGGTAGTGCATTGGCGTGTGCATTATGGAACAGGGAGTGATTACCATCTCCCCATGGGAATCTCTTGGTCCTAACGAATAGGTAATCGTACTTTACGAACTCCGGTCTTTCCTCATGTTCGTGGGAAATGTAGCAGTTTAAACCACACAGTGCGATCGCGGGGAAAGCGACGAAGAATGATAGATTACGCCACAGCTTGAAACCACCTATGTATGTATATATATTAAGTATTAATATTCACATCAAATAAAACATATTATATATAAAAACCAGAGAGCTTACAACACAAAATAAAGCAAACGGAATCTGGTTCCAACCGTATTGTTAGAATATAATCATTAAAATAGGTAAAAAATAAAAAAGAAATCGTATATAACGAGAGATACTATATGACAAGACTATGGAGAGAAGCAGTGGTTAAAGACTGGAAAGGTAATGAGCAACTCGAAAATGATAAATAACGAGTTATGGAAGCGAATCACAAATATATGAGCCGTATTATAAGCACAAAAATTATATAAAACACCCACTAAAATAACCTTAAATTAATTTTAAAGTTATGTAATGCTACATTGAAACAGCGATTATGTGTATGTCAGGTAATAGCTTATACCTTACCTTCATGGCCTCCAGACACCGCAGAGGGGCCTTCAACACGGGGGCTGCTCTTAAAACAGCGGATTGCATATAGCGACGAACAGCGTGATTCATTATTGCAGACATTTTTCGGATTTTCAGCAGACTTTTCTGTCGCCCTAAATTTGACAGATAAGGAAAATTCGCAGGAGATAGAGGGCGCTAAGTTAGCTCGTATTTGTTCAAATTGTTAAAAATTAAATTCAAATCATTAATTAAAATAATTATTTACTAATATCAAATCTAAATGTAATTAAACAAATTTAAACGTGTTTTTAACACAGCTATAATACCCATTTTCCATTAATGTGAGTTATTATTTTTTTTATCACAACTTGTTAAAATGTTAAAAATTTAATC
This sequence comes from Protaetia brevitarsis, assembly GCA_004143645.1. Classification (NCBI taxonomy): domain Eukaryota; kingdom Metazoa; phylum Arthropoda; class Insecta; order Coleoptera; family Scarabaeidae; genus Protaetia; species Protaetia brevitarsis. Next base: position 258,554 of record RXPK01000525.1, on the reverse strand, counting down.
GATGCAAACTCTCCCTTCGTATTCAAAACAAATTTGATGACATATCATTCTTTTTATGTATTTGCGTGCAGAAAATCCCAGTTAAGCGTTTTATGATATCTGAATTAATTGATTAAAGAAAATGATACGCCATCCTCAATCGCTGATTGTTAATGAGTAATTAAAAAGAACGAAATCGTAAGTACTTTCCTGCAAAAGTGCATATACGTCTAAGTGACAGATGACTTCAAGCTAAAAAAAAAAGAAAACCCTTTGTTTATAGGCGCGTGTCATGGAAGTGCCCGGTCAACTCGGTTATTTACTGCTTAATGAAGAAGGGGCTGTGCTATCATCTTCCGGGGAACTAGAAAATGATGAGAAGACAGCCGACATCATCATGGGCCTGCTGAACCTCGCTTCGACGGTGGATCCCACGGTATTCCCCGCACGTTCCTTCAAGAAACTGTCGCTAACGTACGACCAACACTGTTACATGGTGTGTCTATCGAACAGGAAGATACACATCGTCAAGAAGACTCTGAATGTGCCGTCATCGAATAACGAATTGACAGTGAACGTTTAGACGCACACGGACATTAATGTGAAAGTTAAGATTTCCTATTAATAAGCATGGATATAATTTTGTACTTTACCATCATGAAGTATATGCAGATATGCATTCTGCTAGGCGGTATTTGCTTCTCGCTGTACCAATTGTACACTCTATTAGATACGATATGAACATAAAGAGAGATGTGTGTATATTTCTATAAAAATATTAATGTTAATTGTAAAATAATAATGATCGAAATCTAAATATAGGGATATAATAAGCTTAGTTTTGTTACATGATTAATTTTTCTTTACTTTCATTGTTATCATTACAGAATAAAACGATATTTTAAATTTTAAGTATTTATTTGTTTTTGCAAATTAAAAAAAAATACAAATTTCCATTTGTACTAACTACAAGATCCACTTTGTAACGGAATTAGAAATGTTTTAACGGAAAAGACATGTCAATTAAAGGTTTGGAATTAAAAAAAAAAATGCAAATAATCCACAAAGTTTTAAGATATATTTTATTAGAAGTTATATATTTTAAAGTTAAGAAACGTTAGGTTTTGACAGATGACGTTTCATTCCTTTGTTGCTTTTGATTCGTTCATAATTATGCATCATTTCAAGGAAATGTTATTTAAATTTATTTTAAATGTAAAAAAAAATCAATGCAAAAGCGCTATCAAAATGCTTTTTAGAGTTTTAACATTTGAAAAATGCGAATTGTTCACAAAATTCTACGATTTTGCGTATTTTAAGGTTGCAAAATGTTGTGACAGTTGACATTTCCTATTTATATCCCACTGAAAATTCATTCACAATTCTGTATCATTTCGAGGAAATGTCAATTATCTGATTGATTTTATGAAGTTTTTTTTATGATATTTAATTAGGGTTGTCATACGTCCGTATTTTCTACGGACAGTCCGTATTTTGTAAGCCTTGTCCGTAGATTGTACGTATTTCTGCAAGGCGTCCGTATTTTTTTCTAGTTTCCAACTTGTCGTACGTTTGTCATTTTATAGTTATTTTAGCATTCAATCTTTCGTATGATGTGCTTTAACATTGCATTTCCAGTAGCATCACGTCTGAAGATATATATATATATCTATATTTTTATATAATAACCCAGTAAACCAAATTCAAATTTCCCGCAATTATTTTCAGTAACTTCAACTTAAAGGTATTCAAATAGCTACTAATGTAATACAAAATCGTAGGTAATTTCGTGCTTTAATGTTGAAGTTACTAAAAATAATTGAGGGAAATTTGAATTTGGTTTACTGGGAATAATAATTAAACAATATGTCTCAAGTGAATATTGAAGAACAATTCACGGAAATGTTAATTGATGTGGTGTACTGTCCGTATTTTTGCTTTTGAAAATATGGCAATCCTATATTTAATTATACTTTCGGTATTTGTTCCTATTCACGTTTAATGTACTTTAATTTTTATAACTACAGAATAAAACTATATTTCAAATTTCAATATATATTTTTATAACAAAATTTAACACTAAAAAACGAATAATAAACAAATGATTTTTTTTCTTAATCACCTAAATATTTCTTAATTACATCATCAATAACATTATTGTCATACATAAGTGGACTAAACGACTGTGAAAATTCTGATTCTCGCGTGTTTGCGGGAACGTTTTCTTTGAGAAACTCGAAATTTGTGTTAGCATCATCGAAGTCGAACATTTTCTCTTGGGTTTGCAAAAGCGATTGGAGTTTACCCTCATTCCCATCGCTTAATATTTTGTGAAATTCGTTTTCGCTTAATTTTCTCTCGAGAGGAATCGCTGACGACTTTTTAGGCCTGGTAATCGGAGTTTTAGGGGCCAGCACTTCCATACCATCGTTCGTTCTCTTTATCATAGCCAGGTACTGCTGCTTCTGGATTTGTTGCACGTTGGGCCTGTTGTTGATGAAATTCATGTATTCCTCTATGTGATCCGGGTCGTTCGCGTTTTCCAAAACTCGCTTCCTCTGCCTGTCGTAATCGTCTAAAATCTCTTTCTTGCTGAGCCTCTTAGGAGGAACAAAACTGCTTCTGCGACGAGGCCTTTTAGCGTGGATTTCAGGCGCTTTCGAGGATTCTGGTTTCGATTCGTCCGTTTTCAAAGGAGGAACAAATTTCCTTTTATAAATTTTTTTCTTCGTAGCAGGTTTTTCGGGAGTTTTAGGCTTAGAGGCTGAAGTATCTAAAGCACTGAAAAACTCATCCTGAGAACTAAACAAAGATTCCGAAACGTTGGACGTTTCAAAGATACTTTTTCTATGCGATTTATTCGTTTCCAAGCTTTTCAAAGAAATCGCAAACGTTCGATTTAAACTATCGTCATTTGGAGTTGGTTTTTCTGAGATTCTTTCATTCTCAACTGGTTCAAAATACCTTTTTAACGACTTTGATAGTTTTTTGAATCTAGAATCGTTCAGATTTTGCGAAGATTCTATGACATTCGTTGCAGTTGTATTATCTAGACTGTCAGTATTTTGTTCCTTCTTATTAATATTTCCGTATTTTTTAATCATATTTAAGCGAATTTTATCCAAAATTAAATTCGGCGAACTTCTTTGGTTTCAGCATCATTTCCCGAAGAAATTTTTCGTCCAGTTTCTTCAAATGCAGACTTTTTTGGATTTTCTTCTAAACTACTATCTTTATACAACACCTTGCACCTCATTTTATCATTTTCATTAGTGATTTCAAGTAAACTGCTGTTACTTTGATAAATATTTTCAAGTCTTTTAGTTTGACTCCTACCAGGGGTGTTCAAAACATCTTTATCCAATACTTTGGGGCAGATATCTTCATCATTGTTAGTGGTTTCGAGTAAATTATTGTAGCTCCCCAAGTTCTCAAACGTTTTAGTTTGATCTATTGCAGAAGTATTAAAAGCGTGTTTAAACAATAAATTACCCTTATTTCTATCGGCATTCTCAAGCCTTTCCAGTTTGACTTACGCTAGAAGTGTTGCAATCATCTTTGTTTAAGCGAATTTTATCCGAAATCAAATTAGGTGAATATATTTTAGTTTCAATATCATTTTCCGAATAAAATTTTTGTTCGGTTTCTTCAAATGCACCTTTTTTTGGATTTTTCTCTAAATATCTTTGTACAACACTTTGGAGCTTATTTTTGCATTTTCATTGCGGATTTCAAAGGAATTGTTGTTACGTCGCCTTTTAGATTGACCTATTCCAGAAGTGTTAAAAACATCTCCATACAACACTTTAGGACTGATTTCCGCATCTTTTTTAGTAATTTTAAAAATGCTGACATTACTTTCATTAAGGTTCTCAAACTTTTCGGCTTGGCCTACCCCAGAGGCGCTGAAAACATCTTCATCTAATACTTTCGGGCAGTTTTCTTCATCATTGTTAGTGATTTTGTGTAAATTGTTGTGGCTCCCATTGAAGTTCTCAAAGCTTTTAGTTTTACTTATTTCAGCAGTATTAAAAACGCCTTTAAGCAATAAATTGCTCTTATTTCTATCGAAATTTTCAATACTTTCAGTTTGACTTACTCCAGAGGTGTTGCAACCATCTTTATACAAAACTTTGTGGGGCATTTTCTCATTTTCATTACGGATTTCAAAGGAATTGCTTTTACGTCGATTGATATTCTCGAGGCTTTCAGTTTGACCTACACAAGAAGTGTCAACAACATCTTTATACAACACTTTGGGTCTGATTTCTGCATCTATTTTAGTGATTTTAAAAATGCTGGCACTATTTTCATTAGCATTCTCATATCTTTCGGCTTGGTTTACCCCAGAGGTGTTAAAAACATTTCCATCCAATACTTCGTGGCACATTTCTTCGTCATTGTTTGTGATTTTGTGTAAATTGTCGTGGCTTCCATTAAAATTCCTAAACCTTTTAGTATGACCTTTTCCAGAACTATTAAAAACGTCTTTAAACAACATTTTAGAGCTAATGTCTCCATCTTTCTTAGTGATTTTAAAAATGCTGTCGTTACTTTCGTTGTTAAAATTCTTAAAACTTTCAGCTTGACCGATTTCAGAGATATTGAAAGCATCTTTGTGCAACACTTTGTGGCTAATTTTCTCACTTTCATGGGCGATTTCATAGGAATTGCTGTTATGTCGACTGAAACTCTCAAGCCTTTCAATTTGACTTATTCCAGAAGAGTTAAAAGTATCTTTATACAGGGTTTCGGCACATATTTTCCATCCTTTTTAGTGATTTTAAAGATATTGTCGTTATTTTCATTAACATTCTCAAATCTTTCGGCGTGACCATTGAAAACATCTTTACACACAATATTGTGGCTCATTTTCTCATGATCCTTGGCGATTTCAAGTAAATTCCTCTTACTTTGAAGTCTTCTAGTTTGATTTACTCCAGAAGTATTGCAAACATCTTCGCACAACATTTTCGGGCTGATTTTTTCCTTTTTGTTAATAATTTTGGATAGATTGCTGTTACTTCCATTCGTATTTTCAAACATCTTAGCTGGATTCTTTCCAGAGGTGCTGAAAATATCATCACATAGTACCTTGGAGGTCATTTTCTCATCTTCATTAGAGATTTCAAGTAAATTGATGCTATTTTTACTGAAATTTTCAAATCCTTCGACTTGATTTGTTGCAGAAGTGTCGAAAACATCATTATTCGAATCTTTGGCACTTATTTTCCCCTGTTCTTCAGTGATTTTAATTAAATTGCTATTACTTCGATCAGAACCTTTGAACGTTTTAGTTTTACTAATCTCAGAGGTGTTCAAACTTCGATTGGGATATAATTTTAAAGTCGAGGTTGAAGAATCAAAGGTGTTCTCACACATCCCATCCCGAGTACTCCAATAAATATTTCTATTTACTGCATCTTCAGCTTTCTCGATATTAAAATTACGATGCATTTCCAAGTTCTCGTTCGAAGATTTTTGATGAAATTCTGATACGAATTCAGACTGCAAGATTTATTTTCTAACCCATTTGCGTTTGTTGGCTCCAAACTGGTCTTTGCAGCAATTTCTTTGCTCTTTAGTATTCGCAGTGCATCATTTCTGGCTTGTATCTCGAAAAAAGTGTTTGGGAAGGTCTTCTGGCCAGAATCTTCCCGATTTAAATTTGTTGATAGATTGCTGTTACTTCCATTCGTATTTTCAAACATCTTAGCTGGATTTTTTCCAGAGGTGCTGAAAATATCATCACATAGTACCTTGGAGGTCATTTTTTCACTTTCATCAGATATTTCGAGTAAATTGCTGTTAGTTTGACTGAAATTTTCAAATCCTTCGACTTGATTTGTTCCAGAAGTGTTGAAAACATCATTATTCAAACTTCTGGGATTTATTTTCCCATGTTCTTCAGTGATTTTAATTAAATTGCTATTACTTCGATCAGAACCTTTGAGCGGTTTAGTTTTATTAACCTCAGAGGTGTTCAAACTTCGATTGGGATATAATTTTAAAGTCGAAGTTGAAGAATCAAAGGTGTTCTCGCACGTCCCACCCCAATAAATATTTCTATTTCCTGCATCTTCAGCTTTCTCGATATTAAAATTACGATGCATTTCCAAGTTCTCGTTCGAAGATTTTTGATTAAATTCTGATATCAAATTCAGACTGCGAGATACATTTTCTAAGCCATTTGCGTCTGTTGGCTCCAAACTGGTGTTCGCAGCAATTTCTTTGCTGTTTAGTATTCGCAGTGCATCATTTCTGGCTTGTATCTCGAAAAAAGTGTTAGAGAAGGTCTTCTGGCCGGGATCTTTCCGATTTAAAGTTGTCGATCTCAGGGAATTCGTTAATAATGCTGAAACCGGCAAATCGTTTGCATCGCCAACGCATTCTCCGATCTTCGACGATTGACTTCTTCGCATTTCGTTCAAGATCGCAAAAAGGCTCTCTTTCTGGGAAGTTTGAGAATCTGTTTTCAGTGGATTTTCGTGTAAATGAGTTGAATTATTGTAAGAACCAGAATATCGTTTTGTATCCTCTGCATTGCTGCGAAGCGAATAGAAAGAATTACTATTGGAAGTTAAGATGGTATTCTGGTTTGTTAGATCTCTGTTCGTGGTTGATTGGAAAAATGATTTTTCACAGTTAATTTCTATTGGTTTCGTTTGGAAATCGATCCTAAAGGAGTGGTTACTGTTTGATCCCAGTTGAAACTTATCTTCATCGGCGACTGATTTGGTTTTATTCGATATGGGAGTTGCAAAGTTCATGACGAAAGATCGATTAGGGTTTGTATCAAAACTCCTTTCTACTCCTTCAAATTCATCATCTTCTTCTGCAGCTGTCAAAAACGTTGCATTATTCACAGATATTGACTCCTCACCTCCTTCGGTAAAGTTAAATTCTTCACCAAAATGGTCGGTACGATCTGCAACCCTCTCAGAGATATTTTCTTGCGGAATCTCTTGAATTACGGCACCTGTTTCACGATCAAATCTTTGTACATCCAACAATTCATCGTTTTTACCGAATATATGCACTGTGTGTATAATGACGTTGGATTTTGGCGCATTTCTTGCATCACCCGCAGCAGATGTTCCAGCTATCTCTTCGGATTCTTTCGGAATTGCTTCTAATTCCTCCCAATCTTGAGTAAAATAATTACTACACTCTCGCAGGTCCTCTAAAGCGGCCGAAACGTCGGGGTCTTCGACCAACCTCGATTGTTCCAAAGATTCAAAGGAATTGGATCTCCAGGGTATAGACGAATTGGATATTTGAACAATTCTGAAACATCATGAACCGATTCAGCTCCCGCTGAATCGGCTCGATTTTGATTCTCGACGATTCTGTTGATGTTTTGCGAGATCATAAGAGATAGCGCTGTGTCATCATGTTCGGCTTCGAGATTCCTAGCTTGGATCTCTTGGCAAAATCGCTGGTAGTCTCCTTCGGGTGAATACACTGCTTCTGCGAGTACAAGAGATAGTTCGCCGTCTTCGTTCATCTGAAAAGTAATGTTTGGGTTGTCGTCATCGTGGGGGAAGGATCCTTCAGGGCGTAATCCATTTCTTTAATGTCTAAACCTGCGCGTTTCAAATTTTCCCCGTATACCGATATTGCTGCTTCGAGGACGTCAGAGGTCAATTGCTTTTGGATTTAAGCATCTTCAACTGCGCTTCTAGATTGTATTTTAGACGTTCTAAGATATGCATACTCTCCACTTTGGTGTACTGTAATGGTATATAAAAGAAAACTTATTTTATAAAATAGTAGATAGTTTAGAGCTCTGGGCCAAAATTATATGAGGTATGTACTGTATGTACTGGTCTCAGGAAGCCCCAGGTGATTCGAAATGAACGTCAAAATGACCGTAGCTCTCACCCTCCTCTTGCGTACGAGCAGGGAGTTCCACGTGATGTAAGTCAAATGACGTGGCTGCCAATATGTTCCGCATAAGGTGTCATCTGCGATATGAGTTAGTTTTTAAATATAAATCGGATTTTTTAGCTGATCCAACACTTCGTCTTGATTTAATTGTTAATGTAATCATGCTCGAACACAATACGCGTGAAACATATTGTAGGGTTGACAAAGGTGAAGTTGTCATAAGCATACTAATTGATCTCTCTAAAGCTTTCGATAGTGTAAACTATAATATTTTAGAAAATAAATTAGAATGCGTTGGTATTAGAGGGAATGCGAAAGACTGGTTAATGTCATATGTTACGGGTAGAGAACAACTCGTTAGAATTAAATCTGTATAGTCAGACAAAACATGTGTTAGGAGTGGGCTACCACAAGGATCTATGCTCGGACCACTATTATTTATCATCATTGCACATTTAAATCTTAACAGCAAGTGTATTCTGTATGCCGATTATATTAGTCTAATAAATAGCAATCTTAGCAATGAAGTATTGAGCCTTGATTGCACACGTGAAATTTGGCAGGTACATAACTGGTGTCTAAAAAATGGACTATCTGTAAATGTTGATAAAAGCAAGGTTATGCGTTTCCACCCTATTGCGTCTAACTACACCGAAAGCCTATTGGTAAGACTACAAGGTAAGTCTTTAGAACAGGTACCAGTCGTAGATTTGCTAGGTGTTACCACTGACCATTTCTTATCTTGGGATGCTCACATAAATAGAATTGCTGGATGTTGCTATGACTTAAAAAGACTAAAAACGCTATGTGACATCAATGTATGTAAAATTTTCTACTTTAGCAATTTCTTAAGTGTAGCTACATATGGTATAATCTGCTGGGGAGACGTACTCCAAGCAAATAGAATCTTTCTACTTCGAAAACGTGCAATAAGAAACATTTGTGGCTTACGTTACAGAGACTCTTGTAAAAGCACTTTTAAAAATAACAATTTGTTGACGATGTCTACTATATATACACTTAAATGTGTCATGTACGTAAGAGAGCATATCGATGACTTTGTAAGACATAAAGATAATCATAAATATTTAACTCGATTTAATAACAACATTCAGGTGCCTAAGCACCGTTTATCACTTTATGAATCAAACCCGACGTATAAAGGAATCCTTTTTTATAATCACCTCCCCGAAAACATTAAAAATTGCACAACTATAAGTATTTTCAAAAACAAGGTGAAGTCCTTACTAGCAGATAAAGTCTATTACTCCATAGCTGAATACCTTAATGATAGATTCTAAGCATATTTGTTTTTATTAACATATATACATTTTTGTTTATTTCCTTTGCTTAATATAATTCTGTTTTAACCTTAGTGTATTACATGATAGTGTTACCTTATTTTTGTTATAAGTTTTAAGATATATATTTTTGTTTCTGTTGTTAATTACCATGTATTTAAAGAATTTAATTATTTATTTGTTTGCTAACTATTTGATTCTAAACCTAAACTAATGCATGCATGTACTGTATTGCTTGACTTATCCTATATCTTATAGATCTTCAGGATGAATAAATTTATTATTATTATTATTATAAATTCACTTTCAGTTTAGCAGGCGTTCGATTCATTTCCCTCATTTCTTAACAAGACGTTGGTGGATATTAGGGCACGGATACGGTCCTCAAATGTTGTAACGGTTAATAGGTTTTGATCGCGGTCAGTACTTTTATAAAAAAAAAAATGTAATATTATAGGCCCGAGGATTGTGAAACAATTTTACGGTGGCAATTCAGCAGAAGTTACACAGGATTTATTTGCAGTAAATTATTCCGAACGATCAATCCTAGCGCAACTATTATTCGTAATATAGCCCGACGTTTTGAAACAACGTTTACATTAATAAATAACAAAAATAAAAATGTCCTAGCGGAAAAAAAGAGCTACGGTCGTTTTGAAGTGAATTTCCAATGATCTGGATCCCCCTTGAGCTGGAGTGGGTACAGTGAGAACGGGCCGTTTGGACCAGTTAATGAGGACGAACAGACGCCCAAGCTCTGACAACCGCAGCGAGACAATAATAGATATCCAGAAAAACCGGAAGTAAAGTAAATTTACACCCCCTACGTACACCTAATGGGATGTTGACCCAGAACTCTTGTAACTTTGTTTCATCTGTTATGACTATAATATAATTTCACCTGTTTAGGTGGTCCTAGTTGATTGTACAGTTCCTCAGCAGCATCCATAATATCTTTAGGCCAAGACACCGCAGCCACACCTAAACCGTACTTTTTAAACGATGTAATACCAGATACCAAACTGTGGGTGAATTTAAGCAAACCACGTTCGTTAACTTCCTCGGCGCACTCCATCTGCCAACTAGGGAAAACGTAATAGTAAAATACAAAACACAGAATCTCTAACGTTTACAACATACTTCGTGACATTAGGATAGAACTCTTCCAGCTTCGTTACGAAGATAAAATGCGTAGCTAAGTATATGAAGGCTTGACTCTTTGAGAAAGCGCCATCGCCAAAGTTGTACCCTCAGACACCGCAGTCGATCGGCACAATTCGTCGATTATAATCAAAGTGTTCGGCGACGATACCGTGTGGAAGTACTGCATCTCCTTTATCTGCGAACAACACGAGACGATTGGCGGAAGTTTTAACGGTGTTAAGACGGTTTAAAAACCTCTAAAACGAAGGCAGAGGCCCCGCAGTCCATGTTATCGTCGAAATAGACCCTAGCCACCATCCGATCGCAAACGCGCAAGACAGCTGTCTCGGCCGGTATGAAACTGCCAATTTGAGCCATCACTTGAAGCAGCAAGACTTGCCTGATGAACACGCTCTTACCAGAACCGTTCGGGCCGGTGATTATGTGGACGTTGTGATCCCGCGATGCGAACTGTCGAAATATACGACGTATATATAACGTTGTTTAAATACTGCCCCGCGTTGGCGCGCAAATTACTAATTAAAATAAGTAAAAAAAATCGATCGAATCTAGATTCCCAGTTAATAGAAGCAAAAAATTGCCTTTCTTTGAAGTTAATTCCTTCATTTGAACGGGAGTGTTATTTTGCACCCCACATTGGGCGCCAAAAATATAATTACTAATTAAACAAATCAAAAAAAACCTCGTATAAAGTTGAAATTATTATTTTTTATTGCCTTTCTTTAAAATTTATTCGTTCATTTAAACGGGAATGTTATTTTGCATCCCACGTTAGGCGCCAAATAATATAATCACTAATTAAGCAAATCAAAAAAAAAACATCGAATAAAGTTGAAATAATAATAATAATAACAATAATAATAGCGATTTATTTGGCTGAAAAACGGATACACTTACATACATAAATGCTCTAATAGAGAAATATACATCATCTCAACCAAAAAGACTAATTCGCCGTTGTGTAATACACAAAGGCGCTCTTCCTATAGTCTTGTACAGTGAAAACAAAATAAATAATAATAATAATAATAAAATAAAGAGAAAGAAAAAGAAAAAGTATTCACCCAAAATAAGACGTAAACGTGCACCTGATGTGCAAAAAGCAATAACTGTAACTGTTAAAAGTGAAACACGGGCAGGACAGAACTAAAAGCACTCATTAGTATAAGTTAACATGGCAGTTTATTGTTTTTGCAGAAGGATTGGTTTAAATTTTATTTTATTTACTTTTTCTGTACCATAAAGTTCGTCTGTTTTACGAATCGTAATTCAGAGTCCATATAAATACCCAGGTTCTTAACGCAATCCTGTGATTTTAAGTTGTGAGAGGCCAGCTGAATATTTAAAGCAGATGAGGCAGCCTTTCTGGCTTTGCGGGGTCCGAATAAAATGAGTTGTGTCTTTATGGGATTAATCTTTAAATGAAACTGATCAGAATACTTGCATATATTTTCCAAGTCCTCATTAATCCGCTTCTCTGCAGACTGAATTTCCGTTAACTCAAAAGAATAGTAAATTTGAGTATCATCTGCATATTGATGACAATTGCAATGCTCTATTGCAAGCGGGAGGTTCGAGGTATATAAGCAGAACAGTAGTGGACTTAGTATTCCTCCCTGCGGTACCCCGCATGATATAGGCAGCTCCGAGGATACATCAGAGCCAATTCTGACCCTCTGAGATCTGCCACTCAGATACGATCCAATTAGCGAGCATGCCTCTGCCGATAATCCAGCACAATTCAATGACTCAAGCAGAGTATCGTGGTGTAACGTATCAAATGCCCTGCTAAAGTCCAGCAGAACTAGTGATGTAACTCTACCCCCATCGGTCGCTTTGAGTATGTCATCCGTAATACTAAGGATGGTCGAAGTACAGCTGTATCCCGCAAATCGTTATTTTTTGTTTGCCTTTCTTTAAAGTCAATTCCTTTATTTAAGTTCTGCACCCCACGTTGGGCGCCAAATAATGTAATTATTAATTAAACAAATCGGAAAAAATAGATCGCATAGTCTCTCGTTTAATAGAAACAAAAAACTGCTTTTCTTTTAAAGTCAATTCGTTGATTTAAACGGAAATATTATTTTGCACCTACATCGGGCGCCAAATAATTTAATTACTAATTAAACAAATCAGAGAAAAAAAAACAGATCTCATAAAGTCTCCCGTTTAATAGAAGCAAAAAAATTGCCTTCCTATAAAGTCAATTCTCTCATTTGAACGGGAATGTTATTGTGTACCCCACGTTGGGCGCCAAATAATATAATTACTAATTAAGCAAATCAAAAAAAAACACACCGAATAAAGTTGAAATCGTTATTGTTTTATTGCCTTTCTTTGAAGTCACTTCCTTCATTTAAACGGGAATATTATTTTGCACCCCACGTTGGGCGCCAAATAATGTAATTACTAATTAAACAAATCGAAGAAAAAAAACAGATCGCATAAAGTCTCCCGTTTAATAGAAGCAAAAATTACCTTTTTTTAAAGTCAATTCCTGCATTTGTACGGGAATATTATTTTGTACCCCACGTTGGGCGCTAAATATTAACTGAATAAACTCACTATAGAATTCGCAACCGGTTCTGTGGAGCATAGAAAATCCAGCAACGGATGTTTCGAATTAGTGATCTCGAGATAATCCCCGAATTGTGGTCGAATATACCCGATACTCTCACTAGCCTGGGCCAACGATTGAATCACGTCCAATATTGCTATATCGTCGCACAGTTTGTAGAATAACCCGATGTGGTTGCGAACCTTCACCAAAATTTGATACACCATCCTGGATTTAAGGAGAAATTAATGGGTTTTTTTTTGTCGTCGAATTTTCAACGATGTAACTTTACACGCTGCTCATTTTGAGGATTTCCTGCAAGATGGCGTCTATTCTGGAGGCTAAATTGATTAAATTCGTCGTTTTCATGGTCACGGACGAGTAGAGGCGGTCTACCTGAAAGGGCAAGTTGAAATCGTTATTTTTTATTCGGGTGGTGGTCTAGATTCTACCTGGATGAATTCTGGTGGTAATTCAGATTTCTTAAACGTTTTTTTGGTGTAGGAGTTTAGTTGCAAGGTGATGTGGTAGCCCTTTTTGGAGTTGTTGCCTAATACTAAGGGCAGATTGTATTTGTCACGTAATTGGGTTACGTATTCTAGAAGAAAATATAATATTAGTATGTTATTCCTTATTAACATCTATTACACTTAGTTTTAGGTTATACAGGGTCGCTAAAAAGTATGGATACAGTTAAATATTTTCAGAACGGTTTAGCAGAGCTCGTTGAAATTTGGCATACAGTTAGAAGTGTTTAAATTCTATCATCTGAGATTTCTTTCAATTTTCTACCATCATTTATTTTGAAAATACAAGGCTAACTTGATTTTTTTTAAATGGCACGGGTGGTCAAATTTGATATTTTTAAAAAGACCATTTTTTTCTGAATTCAGTAATGTAACACATGCCCACCTTTATTTTTATTAAAAGACAAAAAAAAAAATTAAATTCAAAAATTTAATTCTGGAAAAATAAAACTAAGTTAAAGACCGTGCAAGACCTGGGCGACCTCGAATTATTACCAACGAAGAAAATTCTTTGAATGTTATGTTGGATGTGGTAGAAAATCTAAAAAATTCAGAACAACAGTTGGCGTTGAACCACAACATGAGTAGAGGATCCATACAAAAAATAATGAAACGCGAAAAATATCATCCTTATAAAATTCACTTGCTACAAGAATTAAGTGACGACGATTTTGACCGCAGAATCGAATTTTGCGAAACTATGATGCACAGAATACATTAGGATGGTAACTTTCTTAATCGAGTCCTCTTCTCTGATGAGTCAACTTTTTGTCTAAATGGATATGTTAACCACCATAACTGTCGATATTGGTCTGACAGAAATCCGCATTGGATGGAGCAGGTTCATACGCAGCATCGACAGAAAATTAATGTTTGGTGTGGCTGTATTGGTCGGAATATCGTAGGTCCTTTTTTCATTAACGGCAATTTAACGTATGAAAGATATTTGCAACTTTTATACAACATATTGTTCCACGACTTAGGGAAATATTTCCAAACCACGGCAATCGAAATTGTATACCAACAGAAACCATATGGTTTTAACAAGACGGGCACCGCCGCATTTGGTGTCAAGTGCGCGAATATTTGGATGAACATTTCCCGGTAGATGGATAGGCGAAGGGGGCTATTGAATGGCCAGCTAGGTCTCCTGATCTGTCCCACTTGATTTTTTCCTGTGGGGTCATGTAAAAAATCGAGCGAATGTCAACAGACCATTACAAATCGAAGACCTACAAGAACGTATAAGAAACGAAATTGCCAGTATTTCTCCAAATATTTTGATTGATTCTTTGCAAAATGTTGCTCAACGTGTTCATTATTGCCAGGAGGTAAATGGAAATCATTTCGAACATCTTTTGTAACATAAAAATTATGTAATTTCTTGTTTGAGCTTCTTTTTATTAAAATCTGTTCTGTTTCAGTTAAATGTGTTATTTTTACAATTATTATTAACTATTATTTAATTTTTTGGTCAAACTTCACGCAGCAAAGAAGTAACGATAGATAAAGATAACATTAGGGCCAAGGCTAACAAAATTTTTCATTTTTCAAAATTTTACTAGTTCGAAATTTTTTTTAAAGTTTCGATTAAAATAAGATATGGATGTGTTACATCACCGATCGCAGAAAAAAATTCTCTTTTCAAAAAGAACAAATGAAGATAGAAATTTGAAGAACATCTTAGACGATAGAATTTAAATACTTTTAACCATGTACCAAATTTCAACAAATTTTGTTGAATAGTTTTCATAATATTTAACTGTATCCATACTTTTTAGCGACCCTGTATATTTTAACTTACCTCTAAGATCTTCTACCCGTTCCGAATAAGTTTTCCGCAACACATCCAAAAGCCCGTTAACACCTGGTTTAATCAAGAAACACTTCTCGATAATCGCTTGCTGACCTTTCGCAGGATGAGCGTCCGGTTGGATCACAGACCGCAGCTCGTGCTTTAATTTCTTGAACGATTCGTCATCCAACGTAGATCTGATCTCCTTGAAGAACGGAAGCTCGGAATCATCGAAAACCTCCCTCAATGCCTCCAACAGATCCAAGAGCACGTTCAGGGTCAGCACGTAAGCCAAATGTCTCTCGTTGAAGTTATCGCCTTGTTCGGAAGGCAAAGTCGCAAGAGATAGGAGGTTATCGATGTTGGAAATCCGTGGCAGGATGGTCTGGAAGGGAATAACAGGAAAATTGGGTTTCTGGGTCGAGTGTTGGAACAGAAATCGTTACTCTAATCGAATTTATCATGTCAGAATTTCTTTTCAACTCGGTTATGCAATCTAAGCGGGCTTCGATGTCTGGTACCGAGCAGGACGGTTGTAGAATTGCGGTTCTCAAAGCTCGAGCACCGATCCTGGTGAAACAGTAGTTTAGGATGCCGAAAATGCTGGAATATCTGTCGTTGGGTGTTGCGCTGTTAGAATTTACTAATTCTAGTTTATCCGCAGTCGAAACGTCTGGAAATTATATTCGCAGGTGAATTTCGAAGGATTATTTTAGACTAAAAGATTTACCGATTATACAATATCCCTCGGATTCTTGATATTCAACTTTGAGCGATTTTCTGTTGTAAATGACACATAGGGATGATTCGGTATATGTTAAAAGAGCCGCAGCAGCAGTTAAACAATAATATCTAACAAAGATCGATAAATAGACAAAAATAAGGAATATAAATATTCTATTTTATGATATCACAATGGTTTTTGGGGGAAAAAACTTACTTGTGTTGCAATACAATGATGATAGAATCCCATTCGGGGGCACACAACTCTTTAATAGACTGCAAACCAGCCAATTTGTTATAGGAAGCTCTCGGGACAGCTGTGATTATGACATTTTGAAAGTGTTGCTTAATTTTATTAAGTAAACGATTCGAATTAGCTGTGTCGATGAGAGTCATTGGTAATAAAATCTGTAAAACGTGAACCATAGTATTTTTTTTTATAAACTGAATAAAAAGAGAGTGGCTAGTTTCTATTAGAACTATCTCAAAATGTATAAAGGATAATAATAATAATATTTATTGTAAGGAAACAATAATATTAATCACTAAAATAGAATTGCATGGCAAAATTAATAAAAGTTTTCTACAAAATACAATACTTAAAGTATACTTTTTGATTCTACTTTAGCTTCCAAATAATGCACCTTTCGTAATAATAACACAAAACTATGGATTAAATGTATAGAGTCTCTGTAGTCAATATATAAATGGTGGTTACAACTTGCACCTGACTCAGCAATTCGCATTGTCTTATTTTTTTAGTTGCACTTAACTATGTTTACTAATCACACCTACCAATTTAAAAACTACTCTAACTTATTAATCTCTGATATACTAATATTAATTACTTGAGTTTGTCAATAAAAAGTATATTTTCGAAAGTGTCCTTACAAAAAAGTAACCACCTCAAATATGTAAGGTACTTACTACATCTGGGTTTAAAATATTAATTTTAGTCAAAGTATTGATATAGCTGGATGTATCTGAGATTTGACACATGATTAAAGTTGGTTTACAAATATCCAATGCTTTAGCTTCCAAATAATGCACCTTTTGTACTAATAACACAAAACTATGGATTAAATCTATAGAGTCTCTGTAGTCAATATAGAAATGGTGGTTACAACTTGCACCTGACTCAGCAATTCGCATTGTCTTATTTTCTTTAGTTGCACTTAACTATGTTTACTAATCACACCTACCAATTTAAAAACTACTCTAACTCATTAATCTCTAATATACTAATATTAATTACTTGAGTTTGTCAATAAAAAGTATATTTTCGAAAGTGTCCTTACAAAAAAGTAACCACCTCAAATATGTAAGATACTTACTACGTCTGGGTTTAAAATATTAATTTTAGTCAAAGTATTGATATAACTGGATGTATCTGAGATTTGACACAAGATTAAAGTTGGTTTACAAATATCCAATGCTTTAGCTTCCAAATAATGCACCTTTCGTAATAATAACACAAAACTATGGATTAAATCTATAGAGTCTCTGTAGTCAATATATAAATGGTGGTTACAACTTGCACCTGACTCAGCAATTCGCATTGTCTTATTTTTTTAGTTGCACTTAACTATGTTTACTAATCACACCTACTAATTTAAAAACTACTCTAACTCATTAATCTCTAATATACTAATATTAATTACTTAAGTTTGTCAATAAAAAGTATATTTTCGAAAGTGTGTCCTTACAAAAAAGTAACCACCTCAAATATGTAAGATACTTACTTCGTCTGGGTTTAAAATATTAATTTTAGTCAAAGTATTGATATAACTAGATGTATCTGAGATTTGACACATGATTAAAGTTGGTTTACAAATATCCAATGCTGCTATACCGATTTCGCAAGCTGCCTCACCTCGTCCTGCTGCTATTGCTGTATTAAATATAAGTTATACATAAAACAACAGTTCCACTATGTTCTACAATCGACAATGCTAAAAATTCTAATAAATGGACTCACCGATAACAACTCTAGAGTCGCCAAATGAGTACTAAATGTCTTAGACGAGGTACTTTTGGTAACAGTCGTCGTTACATTATTAACACTTAAACTAAAATGATCCTGATGAATTTTAAATTATAAGCTTTATGTGAGCATACCTTGATTGATTTTTCCACTTTATCGAGGAGGTACTTGAAGTAGGGTTGGTACTCACAGCTCTTTTTGTTGAAGTTCTTCCCACTCGCGCAATTACGGGCCTTTGTATATTTACGGCTGAAATATAATTAAAATACGACATCCTGCTAAGTCAATATTATATAATTTAATAATTATAACTTAAAAATTTCATTAACAAAAGTTACTTAGAATATATCTCACCTCTTATCCCTCTGCCCCGGAAATTTCTATTTCTACCACGAGGGTGGTAATTATGTTTAAACTCGTTACAATTCATTTTTTACTTATTAAATAAAGATTTAAAAACGATAATTATTACAGAAATTAAGTAAATCTTAAGCATATACAAAAAACAGAAATTGAATCAAATCACATAATACCATAATACAAATCTGTCAAAAAATAAACATGAAAAAATCATGGATCCTTTTTTCACAACCTTTATAAAATTTAATTAATAAATTTCTTAATATTATTAAAATAAAATAAAAAATGCACTTAAATTATTACCTGAAACGAAAATAAATAATTAAAATCAAAATTGGTAATATTTAAATTTAAATTAAAAAAAAACATTGATTCTACCAACCTTATATTTTACAATTACAATGTTGCAATCTTGTACGTGTTTTTATTCCGCAATTTTTTTGACGTGTGTTTGATGTTTGAAAAGCGTTGATCAAAACAGTAAAAAGTTTTACTAGACGAGAATAAAAAATAATTTAATGCGAAATACGATTTAACTAAACGTATTGAATATATAAAGTAATAAATTAGCTTATAATGCTACTACTATTACCAACATTTATTTCATAAGTCTATTCATGTTACATCTTCGTTTAAAAACAAACTAAAATTAAGACTAAAAAATGGAATTTGCAAGGTGGGAGGACACTGATCCCGAAGTTAAGGCCGAATTAGAAGCGATGGCCGGATTGGGTTAGCTTTAAATCCCGATAAGATATAAATAGATTTTAACTAATACATTTTTACAGCTACAATTACAAGTATAAAGAAAACCGAGTCGCCGAAAAGGAAAATCAAGAAACAGAAAGCTAAAATAGTAACGAAGAAATCATCAAAGAACAAGGAAAAGACATCAACAAGGTAAATTTGAAATCTATTTAATAGGAAAGGTGAACAACTTTGCGGATTTAGTCTAACAGCAATGACCGATCAAATGGAGTTATTGAATGTGATAAAGAAGCCAGCTTACACTGCAGAGGAGAAATATAAAGTTTTAGAAGCCAGAGATAAGTTAATACGTTTACGAACGAAAAGAAACATGGATATAACGTCTGCTAAACATATTGTCGGAACTTGTCCTGATATGTGTCCAGAAAAAGAAAGATTAATGCGGGAAGTACAGCATCAGGTATTTAATGATTCTAAAATATATTCTTATTGTTTTTAAAATGTAAATGCAAATCTTAGGTTAGTTTATATGAACAAGAACCAGGCGAGAAAACGATGAATCCTGCCTTGGCTGTAAAGCAATATTCGCGGAGTTCTGCTGATCAAGAAGTGCCTTTACCACACGAATTGAGGCCTGTATCTGTATTGCAGCGCACAATGGCTTATTTAATGCATAAAAT
Source organism: Protaetia brevitarsis (assembly GCA_004143645.1). Lineage (NCBI taxonomy): Eukaryota > Metazoa > Arthropoda > Insecta > Coleoptera > Scarabaeidae > Protaetia > Protaetia brevitarsis. The sequence goes on along the minus strand of RXPK01000525.1, from coordinate 238,886 downwards.
CGTTGACTTGTGCGATAATCCGGATGTAAGTATAAATAAATTGCATATAGTTTTTGATTAAGGTCCTTAAATTCATGTATATTGAGTAACGTCTTTCTTGTAAAAATTTCTGCATGATTTGAAAGCTTGAAATTGTGGTAATAAAATAATTCATAAAGTGGTTTTTGGTATTCGCACTTTGATATGCAAAATTGATTGGTTTTCTTCATTATTAGTTAGATTTATTCAGACTAAATGTGTATGATTTACCATTACTTTTCTTATGGTAAAATGTAAAATCCTTTTTGGCAGCTGTATATCACATACTACCTATTTTCTTCTTTTAATCTCAATTTTATAGGGACTCTACTAAATATAATAATTCACAATATCATAAAGAAATAGTGAATAAAGCTTTAATTTTACCAAAATTGAACCTTTTTTCAGTTTAACCTTAAAACAACTACTAATCTCCTTCACTTTAGCAACACATTAGCAGAAGAGAACTATTCTGTATTCTTTACCATTCTCCTTTTCAAATTTAGTTTTTATAGACATTTCTCCACATACATTATATTTAGAATATCATTAAAAATCAAATTTATTTACTGCCAATCTCCTTCACTTTAACCCAAAAACCGCTATCCTTCAGTTTTATGTGAAAAACTGTCGGCTTCCTTCAGTTTGACTTAAAAAATTGTCAATCTCCTTCAGTTTTATACAAAAAAAGCACGGCCTCCTTCAGTTTGACCTTAAAAATTGTCAATCTCTTTCACTTTAATTAAAAAAAAACAAACAATCTTTTTCAGTTTAGTAAAAAAAAATGCCAATCTTCATTTTAACTATAAAAAAAAACTTCTCTTTTCTTTGCTTTAACTTAAAAAAAAAACTTTTAGCCTGATTCAGTTTAAAAACTACTATCCTTCAATTTTATGCAAAAAAACTGTCGGCCTCCTTCAGTTTGGCTTAAAAAACTGTCAATCTTCTTCACTTTAACTTAAAAGAAACTACCAACCTTTTCAGTTTAGCTCAAAAATTGCTAATCTTCACTTTAACTAAAAAAAAACTACTAACCTCTTTCACGTTAACTCAAAAAAACTGTGAAATCTTCTTCACTTTTACTGAAAGAAACTTTCAGTTTCTGTCAGTTTAAAAAATAACCGTCCTTCAGTTTCATTTTAAAAAAATTGTCAATCCCTTTCACTTTCACTAAAAAAAAATAACATCTTTTTTCAGTTTAGTTCAAAAGAATGCCAATCTTCATTTTAACTAAAAAAAACTGTCAATTTCCTTCGCTTTAATTTAAAAAAACTCAGCCTCATTCAGTTTAAAAACTACTATCCTTCAATTTTTATGCAAAGAACTGTCGGCCTCCTTCAGTTTGACTTAAAAAAATCTTCGACACTTTAACTGAAAAGAAACTACCAACTTTTTCAGTTTAACTCAAAAAATTGCTAATCTTCGCTTTAACTAAAAAAAAAAGCTACTAACCTCCTTCACGTTAACTCGAAAAACTGTGAATTTTCTTCACTCTAATTTAAAAAACTTTCAGCCTTTTTTAGTTTATAAACTACCATCCTTCAGTTTTATACAAAAAAAAAACCATCAATCTCCAATTTTACAACAAAGAAATCCAACTTTGACGTTTATACAAAAATTACCAACTTCCTCAAAAATTATCAATCTTCACTTTAACTCAAAAAACTGCAGATCTCTCACTTTTATCCAAAAAGCTGTTACCCTTCAGTTTTATACAAAAAATTGTTGACCTTTTCTTCCGTTTAACTTAGAAAATTTGCAACTCTTTCCACTTTAATAAAAAAAAACTACCAACCTTTTTCAGTTGTCAACTTCCTTCAGTTTACCTCAAGTAACTGTGAATATCCTTCGCTTTAACTTAAATAAAAGTTTCAGGCTTTTTCAGTTTAAAAAATACCATCCTTCAGTTTTATACAAAAAGAATTACCACCCTCCTTCAATCTCACCTTTATCAAAAAACTATCAACATCCTTCACTTTTTTTAATTTCCAGATAAATTTAGCGGAATGGTACCACTTTTTATGGGATCGAACACGGGGGATAAGAAAAGACATAACACAACAAGAACTGTGTTGTAAAGGTTCCGTGGAATTAGTGGAACAATGTGCTCGCTTTCATATACATTGTTCGGCTCGCCTAGTTGCCGAAGATCTTTCAGTGTTCGATCAGAAGATCAATACAGAGAATTTGACAAAATGCTTACAGACGTTGAAATATATGTATCATGATCTTCAGATTATGAACGAATCCTGTCCGAACGAAGCAGAATTTCGAGGTTATATCATCTTGCTTAATTTAAACGATGCCAATTTTATGTGGGAGGTGCAGCAGTTACGGGACGAGATACAGAAATCGAAGGAGGTCAGGTTTGCTCTGCAAGTTTATTCCGCTTTGGATAAGAATAATTACGTCAGATTTTTTAATTTGGTTCGATCTACTACGTATTTAAATGCTTGTATTTTGTTGCGATACTTCGTACAGGTAATATTTTCTATCGAATCTTTTTTACGTGTTGATATTTTTATTTTTATTTATATATCGATGCGTTGCAGGTAAGATTATTAGCTTTGAAAACGATTATAAAGAGTTTTTCTCCTCGTGCACCGCACACACAATTCCCATTAGAGGAACTAGAAAACATTCTGGCATTCGAAGGCATCGCATCGACAATAGATTTTGTTGAATATTACGGGTTGCAATTAAACGACACCAGCACTCACATAATCTTAGATCGGAGAACGTTCCATCATGCCCGCACTTCCATACGCTTTAGATAGGGCGATGAGTGTCATTGAAGCGAAGCGCACAGTTTCTGTAGGCGAAGTAATCTGCAATAGAACTTTAGACGATATGGATTTTGACGATAATCCTCCACATGACAGTTTCGATTCGAACGGTTTCCTGAATATATCAGAATATCTTCCGGGTATCGAGAGTGATTTGATTAACTTTAAGGATGAGAAAACGATAAAGATCGAAGCGAAAGATTATTTAACGTGAGGACAAATCGAGCGACATCTTCATTAAAGCGGAACCGATATTTCACCCGAACATCTTCGCCTTGAAAAGCAGTTCGGAGTCGAGGAGCAACAGTCCTTTCGATACAGTCGACAAAGCGCCAGAAACTAGCCAAGAGATAGCGTCGTTTTGGAGCAAACCGGAGAAAAATATTAATGCGAGCATCTTCGCTGCAAAACCCGATGTTGTTGTTGCTACGTCCCAAACTAGTGCTGGTATCGTTGATGTGCCAATGAAAAAACCTGAATTTGGAGGATTTTCGTTTAAACCTCTGGCGACTTCATCGATATTTAATACTAATACTCAAAGCGCTTCTTCGATCTTCGCTAAGAGTGTGACACAACCGAATAATCCGCCGCAACAATCTCCTTCGACTACATCATCGTTGTTCCCTCAAACGCCAGTTCCCTGGGTGAATAAACCGATTTTTACAGCAGTCTCATCGAGTGCATCGAAAACTGATGTTAATCCATCTGCAACGGCTACGATGACTCAAACGCCTTCAAATTTCAAACCAGGAGGGTTTACGTTTAATCTTAAAACGTCTGCACCTGCTTCAAGTTTCTTCAAACCGATTTCGACAGCTACTATGTCGACTCAGCAGCAATTGAAATCGGTAATGTATAATCTACACTCCAAAACACCTTTCCACAAACTTCACTGCACTTAATACAAAGCTATCAACTGAATTGAATAACGAAAACACTAAAATTATTCAAATTTAAACCTAAAAATGAAGTGTTGTAGAATCATGGTCGTGCCTGACTGTTGTCATCATAGAGAAAATAATATAGAGGTGATTCTCTCGTGGTGGGGGTAGGTCGTTCTAAACAGCGCCGCAGTGGCAAGTGTCTTAAGCGAAAATTGAAATGGCGGTATTTTCAAATTTAAAATATATTATATATAGGATTTATGGAATTATATATAATCAATAAAAAGCACTATTTAATCAAGAAGAGTGTTGACTCCCCTTGATAAAATAGTGCTTTTACATGATTATAAAAGTTAAAAAGGTAGCAGTATTCAGATTTATACATTTATTAACAGTAAACCGAAAACATTATATACATACCTAACCAGTTAATAACATATGTTATTAACAAGTCAGTAAATTTATATTCCCCTCCATCCAACTTAATATGTATAAAAGTATAGACAATATAGAATAAAAAAAGTACAGTAAAAGAAAACAATAAATTGTGAAACTAGACAAATTCTACAAAACATAAATAATAATAATGATAATGTATAAATACAAAAACTGTACTCTAACACCTTGATAAGATATATTTATAAGCATAATAATAAAATACATAATTGTTTTATGTTATTTCTTTTTCTTCATTTTCAAGTATTTTTCATACGCTACGGTTTTTATTTTATCAGAACAATTTGTGGATTTCACTTTAAGGATATTATTAATACTCTTAACCCAATGATAAATAAATAATTCTATTGTGTGTTTTAAAAACAGGGTTTGCAAATCATGTTCCTCACAACTGAAAAAAAGTCAAATCTATACGTTGACGTAAATAGGTTAAAATGTGTTTTCTGATGCTTATTTTATTTGAAAAAAAAAAAAAAAACAATCAGTTTACTTATGTAATAACTACATTCTGAAAACTTTTTGGCGAACATCGTGCTCGGTGTCAATAATATATTGGCTACAACTTCTCTTCCATAAAAATTAATAGAATTGTCTTCTGTAGAGTCCTCACAATACCCTGGAACAAATGATACCAAGACACATGTAATTTCATATCGTCACTGCACATATATTGTCAGACTACTTCGTAATGTTAAGTATATTAATATGTAGATTAGTTCAGTTTGGTACAAACAACAGCAATATGCATGCACAAACCCGGTAAGTATTTCTGCTTGATTTTTTAAGTTTAACAAAAAAAACAAATACCTGTGCTATGCATAAGTTTTGCTGTACAATACTAGTGCCACAATGAAGAAACTCACTGTGTAAGCAATATTATGTCCACAGTCTAACATACACGACAAAATCATACACTCCCTACCTGGTTAATTCAAAGTTGGCAGACTCCCAAATTTTAATTTTGTACTTCCAGGTATTCTACAAAATTCACTAAAATGTCGGGCACAAACTCTGTACCTCTTATATGCGGCTTCTGGATCCATAGTTTCTAGTTGGCTAAGCCCAATTCTTTCGACCCATATATCGTACAGCTATAATTGATTGAAATATATTTATTATAATAAAGTTGAAATGCCGGTCCTATACTTACAACTGTTTATTATTATACAACTTTCTTCCAAAACAAAACCACTTGCCGGCAACGTCTAACCACGTGCGATATGTTTACAGAACGGGTTTGACGTTTGGTTTGGCGCGAGCTAAAACCGAATATGAACGAGTGTTTGCGATGTTTACCGAACTTAATTTAAAAATATTTGGCGGGACTGATGGACGCGCCAATGTGCGACGTGTCCGAACTAAACGAAAGACTTCCCCCTCTCCTGAGAGAAACATACCCATGGTTGTCATGCTTAACCTAATCACCGATCTTCAAATCAATGTATCTTCCATTTCTGCTAAGATCAAGGCCAATGTCCTAAATTTGAATTAATTTAAAATTGTTTTCCAGGTAACATAATGACGTGAAATGACGTTTAATAGACGTCAATATTGTAACGGAACGGGTTTTCTTGTCTGGAAACTTTTGGGGATGGCCAGCCCAAATTCAAATAAGACAAGCCAAATATCGTCTCACAGATAACCCCACCTGCTCTTTTGACCGGCGAGTCACTGCTGAAAAACAAACTTTTTGTTCGGTAGCGATTGGTTTTAGAAAATCTAGCCAAAGATGCTCTCCAACAGTGTTTTTCTCCGTCAGTCGAAGCAGGGCCGGTAGTTAGCCTAAAGATTGCTGATTTATTCACCTCGTCGGCTTTCTCGTACCGATGATAACTTCCTCTCCAGGTCTTTACCAAGGGTTCAAACTAATCTTTTTTTTTTTTAACGGCGAAATAATAGAACAACTAATATTTTTACAATTATATATTGAATATTTGAGACATTGGAAAGAATCTAACAAACTACACAATTAAATAAAATAACAAGTGAATAAAAAGAAACAAAACACAAATTTTGTCTTATTGAATATTTTAAAATTTTATACTGTTGATTAACATAAGCTCAGGTAAATTTTCCTTACAAATTTTTATTATGGGAGAGAGAGAGAGAGCGAACGAGTTACGGTTTTCATGTAATTGCATTGGTTAGTTTTAAGCAGAGATTTTGAACATCTTACCAGCCGATGTGGGAAAAATAATTCTTCTCGTAATCCAAATTTTAAAGCTCAAAACTTTACACAACACTCACAGTTTTTTAACCCTATAGAGGGGGGTAATTTTTATGAATTTTATCACAAAACAAAACACCTCTCGAGGAAAGCTTTTGCTTCCTGTTCTCGAATTTTAAGCGTATTTTGATTGCAAAAACTAAGATGAGAAGTTTTAATTTTAAGATTTAGAAACGCCCGTACGAAATTAGAGACGCGTGCTTTTACTTTAACTGTAACGAAGACCACGAATTAATTAAATTAAAACAGTAATGTAAAGGGTTTTTATAAACTTTAATTGTGACGTCATTTCGCACCTATAACTAGTTCGGCCTCTCTTTACAGGAGGGCGTAAGTATGACCGAAGGCGTTATTTTTCTGACTTTCAGACGCCCTACTAAAGAGGAACGTGGGAACTGCTGAACAGCATTTGCAATATACAATAAACAAAGAAGCAGATAACATACAAAGTAATACCATATTATTTTAATTACGCGAGTCTTTAAATGAGAATAAACTATTATTTCATGTTAAGTAGACGCTACTCAGCAAATGCCACGGTACCTATCAACTACGTATTAATAAAATGAATTTAAATACTTGCATTATACAGGATGGAAGTTCGAATTCTTACAATATCACGTAATAGATGTCATATTGACGTCCATTAAACGTCATTTTACTTCAGTTGTTTCTATAAAATTCAATTTACACCCTCAACTAGTTTTCTGTTGTCTTGAATGGAAAGGACATTAATATTTTTTATTTTTCTATCATTGTTTTGATCATAGTTAACAGTTTTGATCATTTTTATTATAGAATCAAGACCATTTACGGGAGCAAAAGGAGAAAGCCAGCACATACAGAAGGAGATAGAAGAGAAAATCAGATTGGAGAACGAGAAGAGGCAACGCTTAGAGGAAGAGAAACGGTTGAGATTAGCAGCTGAAGAAGCGCAAAGGAAGAGGTTAAAAGAGAAGAAGAAGCAGCTAAACGGAAGCTCGAAGAAGATAGGAGACGTAAAAAAGAAGAATTATTGAGAAAATACGAAGAACAGCGCAGACGACAAGAAGCCGAGAACAGATATCTAGAAGAGCGTCGCAGGAAGGAGGAATGGGAAATAAAATCTACCGTTTTCGACGTGATGCGAGATGTAGTGGCGAAAGTCGAGTGTAAAGTACGCGAAGACAAATTAAGAAGCATATCGAATCGTTTTCGATTACGTAGAGCTTCGTTTTATTTCAACAGATGGCGCCATTGCGTTCTCATAAATAAACGCAAACGAAAAGCCATCGATCAGTGGCCGATTTGGGTGAATTGGACCACGTTGAGCGAAGAAGCAGCGGAATTACGCGTGAACAACCAAGGGGAGAATTTAAAATACATGAAAGGTACAAAAACGGTATATCGGACGAGATTACAGAAATTCACGATTTGAAAGTCGAAGAAATCGACTTGGATAAATTGACGCGCAATATCTTGAAGAGGAATTTCCGGGATTCCCCGATCATAACTCAGCGGAACTTTCTTAAAGTCGAGATATTCATCGCCAGTTCATCTTAATATGAATACCAGTTTGAAGTGGGTGGAGAATATCGTGAATAAATTATTCGGTTGGGAAGATAGGGATTACGAGTTGGTCAAGGAGGTGAAAGTGTCGAATTATCGCTTGAGTTATTGTATCAAGCGGAAAGAAGGGTATAAATTCGAAAACGCGGATGGATATATTTTTATCGGGGATGATCTCAGCGATGAATTCTACGAGGATATTAAAAAAGTCGTAGCGTCTACTAGAAAATGCGCTAAGACACCGATAGCAGTATTAATGCAAAACGACGATTATGATGATGAAAATTTAAATAATTTAGTATCTGTCGGGGATGTTTCGCAATATAAGGTGATAATCAGTCGATATACTCCGAAAAAATTGGTGTTGGGTATCGAAAATGCCCTGATGTACTTGGCTGAGAGCGCACCAAAAACCCCACCGCTAGAATTAGACACTTTAAAATCATTTTTACACAAACATTTAGCGACTGAAGTGTGGAAACGGATGACTAGTTTCACGAAATGGAACCAACCATAAAAATATGCTTGGCGAACCCTGAAATCGTGATAAACTTATACAACGAAGCCCTGAACAAACTAGAACAGATCGCATTGGATCCAAACTCGACCGAATACAGCGATTTTCCAGAAATATTTCAGAATCATCTTAACGGCGAAATTGAAAATCCCGTCTTGCCATGCGATTATAAATATTTTCCAGCATTCTGGAAGAACGATAGCTACTCGGGTAAACTCAAACGAGTATTCGCCAATCTAACATTACCCAAATTCCAGACAAAATGGCCTCCGAAAGACGTAGCCGAATTAGAACAAATGATAGCGGAATTCTGCGTGCGTTTCTATCGAGACCCCGCCAAAAAGATATACAAGATCATCGCTAGCTCTTGAAATCTTTCGATCCATCCGCGAACTTCTCCGAGATAAAAGAATGTGCTGTGGAGCGAAAGTCATCGAATTCCTGATCGTGGAGAGGTTGAAACGAAATCGATTTCGCTCTGCGCGGAGCCTTTCGTCTGTATTTTCGACGAATTGTTTCGTGGTGTACGATAGGGAAAAGTGGGGAACTACCACGAGTAGTACGTGGTTTTATTTGAGTAATCCTATCGTACAGAAAGAGATAAATGCGAACGAATATTCGGTTGAGGATGTCGAAGAGGAATTGATAGTAGTAGAATCGGAAGGTGAAGCTGAAGGGGTCGATATCGATTTGGAGGCTACTTTGAATGAGGTGGCGCTGGAAAGGTTCGATAGAGAGGAGAAATTGAACGATAGCAAGAGGGATTTGAGGGAATTCGAGATGTTGATGGCCGATTTGGAGCAAAGTATGAGTGTGCAGAAGGAGATAAGTAGGAGGTTCGATGATATTCTCGCTAGGGCTTTGGATGGTTAAATATAGGATTAAGATTGTTAAGATGTATTAAATTTAAGATCTTATTAAAGAAAATCCGAAATAAAGCTGAGAATAATATTTATAATTTAACAACGCACCATTTTACTTTATCTCCACTGCCAATCTTCTTCAATTTTACTAAAAAAAAAATATACTTCTTTCTTCTGTTTCAGCAAAAAAAAAGAAAAGAAAACTACAAACCTTATTATGTTTTACTCTAAAAGCCACAGCCTCCTTCAGTTTTCCTAAATAATCTACCAACCTCATCGTGCTTACTTTTTCTTATTTGCCTTCTTATTGGAAGTTAAAACAACATACTTTTTTTTTCTAATCTCTATCAAAAAGACAACTTTTAGTCTTCTTTAATGTCCCTCAAAAAAATTACAAACTTTTGATTTTATCCAACAATTTCGTAAAATCAGTTTTTTTTTTTTAACCTGAACTTAACAGGCATATCCTCATATATTAATTTACGCTATCATTAAATTTAATTTTTATTGCAACTAGGTTTAACGATTAAAGTCCTCCAAAAAAAAAATAACTTACAGTCCTACCAAGAAGAAAAAATACTAACCTTCAGTTTTATTAGAAAACTACTACCTCTTAATTTTATATATAAAAAAACTTATCAATCGTCAGTTTTACTTCCTTAAAGTCGAGATATTCATCGCCAGTTTATCTTACATGAATACCAGTTTGAAGTGGGTGGAGAATATCGTGAATAAATTATTCGGTTGGGAAGATAGGGATTACGAATTGGTCAAGGAGGTGAAAGTGTCGAATTATCGCTTGAATTATTGTATCAAGCGGAAAGAAGGGTATAAATTCGAAAGCGCGGACGGATACGTTTTTAATGGGGATGATCTCAGCGATGAATTCTACGAGGATATTAAAAAAGTCGTAGCGTCTACTAGAAAATGTGCGAAAACACCGATAGCAGTATTAATGCAAAACGACGATTATGACGATGAAAATTTAAATAATTTGGTATCTGTCGGGGATGTTTCGCAATATAAGGTGATAATCAGTCGATATACTCCGAAAAAATTGGTGTTGGGTATCGAAAATGCCCTGATGTACTTAGCTGAGAGTGCACCGAAAATCCCACCGCTAGAATTAGACACTTTAAAATCATTTTTACACAAACATTTAGCGGACTGAAGTGTGGAAAGGTATGGACGATTTTCACGAAATGGAACCAACCATACAAAATATGCTTGGCGAACCCTGAAATCGTGATAACTTATACAACGAAGCCCTGAACAAACTAGACAAGATCGCATTAGATCAAACTCGACGCGAATACAGCGATTTCCAGAAATATTTCAGAATACTCAACGAAATTGAAAATCCCGTGTTACCGTGCGATTATAAATATTTTCCAGCATTCTGGAAGAACGATAGCTACTCGGGTAAACTCAAACGAGTGTTCGCCAATCTAACATTACCTAAATTCCAAACAAAATGGCCTCCGAAAGACGTAGCCGAATTAGAACAAATGATAGCGGAATTCTGCGTGCGTTTCTATCGAGACCCCACCAAAAAGATATACAAGATCATCGCTAGCATCTTGAAATCTTTCGATCCCATCCGAGACTTCTCCGAGGATAAAAGAATGTGCTGTGGAGCGAAGTCATCGAAGTCTTTGATGTGGAAGAGGTTAAAACGAATCGATTTCGCTCTGCGCGAGCCTTCGTCTGTATCTTCGACGAAATTGTTCGTGGTGTAGCGATAAGGAAAAGTTTGAGGGATACCAGAATAGCACGTGGTTTTATTTGAGTAATCCTATCGTACAGAAAGAGATAAATGCGAACGAATATTCGGTTGAGGATGTCGAAGAGGAATTGATAGTAGTAGAATCGGAAGGTGAAGCTGAAGGTGTCGATATCGATTTGGAGGCTATTTTGAATGAGGTGGCGTTGGAAAGGTTCGATAGGGAGGAGAATTGAACGATAGCAAGAGGGATTTGAAGGAATTTCGAGAATGTTTGATGGCCGATTTGGAGCAAATGTATGAGTGTGCAGAAGGAGATAAGTAGAAGGTTCGATGATATTCTCACTAGGGCTTTGGATGGTTAAATATAAGATTAAAGTTGTTAACATGTATTAAAATTAAGATCTTATTAAAGAAAATCCGAAATAAAGCGGAGAATAATATTTATAATTTAACAACGCGTCATTTTATTTTATCTCCACTGCCAATCTTCGTCAGTTCACTAAAAAAAAATACACTTCTTTCTTCTGTTTCACCAAAAAAAAAAAGAATAGAAAACTACAAACCTTATTATGTTTTACTCAAAAAGCGACAGTCTCCTTCAGTTTTCCTAAATAATCTACCAACCTCATCGTGCTTACTTTTTCTTATTTGCCTTCTTATTGGAAGTTAAAACAACATACTTTTTTTTTTTCTAATCTCTATCAAAAAGACAACTTTTAGTCTTCTTTAATGTGCCTCAAAAAAATTACAAACTTTTGATTTTATCCAACAATTTCGTAAAATCAGTTTTTGTTTTTTTTAACCTGAACTTAACAGGCATATCCTCATATATTAATTTACGCTATCATTAAATTTAATTTTTATTGCAACTAGGTTTAACGATTAAATTCCTCCAAAAAAAAAAATAACTTGCAGTCCTACCAAGGAAAAAATACTAACCTTCAGTTTTATTCGAAAACTACTATCTCTTAATTTTATATATAAAAAAACTTATCAATCGTCAGTTTTACTTCCTTAAAGTCGAGATATTTATCGCCAGTTTATCTTACATGAATACCAGTTTAAAGTGGGTGGAGAATATCGTGAATAAATTATTCGGATGGGAAGATAAGGATTACTAATTGGTCAAGGAGGTGAAAGTGTCGATTTATCGCGTGAATTATTGTATCAAGCGGAAAGAAGGGTATAAATTCGAAAGCGCAGACGGATATATTTTTATCGGGGATGATCTCAGCGATGAATTCTACGAGGATATTAAAAAAGTCGTAGCGTCTACCAGATAATGGCGAAGATACCGATAGCAGTATTAATGCAAAACGACGATTATGACGATGAAAATTTAAATACTTTGGTGTCTGTCGGGGATGTTTCGCAATATAAGGTGATAATCAGTCGATATACTCCGAAAAAATTGGTGTTGGGTATCGAAAATGCCCTGATGTACTTAGCTGAGAGTGCGCCGAAAATCCCACCGCTAGAATTAGACACTTTAAAATCATTTTTACACAAACATTTAGCGACTGAAGTGTGGAAACGGATGACTAGTTTCACGAAATGGAACCAACCATACAAAATATGCTTGGCGAACCCTGAAATCGTAATAAACTTATACAACGAAGCCCTGAACAAACTAGAACAGATCGCATTGGATCCAAACTCGACCGAATACAGCGATTTTCCAGAAATATTCCACAATCACCTCGGCGAAATTGAAAATCCCGTGTTACCAGTGCGATTATAAATATTTTCCAGCATTCTGGAAGAACGATAGCTACTCGGGTAAACTCAAACGAGTGTTCGCCAATCTAACATTACCCAAATTCCAGACAAAATGGCCTCCGAAAGACGTAGCCGAATTAGAACAAATGATAGCGGAATTCTGCGTGCGTTTCTATCGAGACCCCGCCAAAAAGATATACAAGATCATCGCTAGCATCTTGAAATCTTTCGATCCCATCCGAGACTTCTCCGAGATAAAGAATGTGCTGTGGAGCGAAGTCATCGAAGTTTTGATCGTGGAGAGGTTAAACGAAATCGATTTCGCTCTGCGCGAGCCTTTCGTCTGTATTTTCGACGAATTGTTCGTGGTGTACGATAAGGAAAAGTTGAGGGACTACCAGAATAGTACCTGGTTTTATTTGAGTAATCCTATCGTACAGAAAGAGATAAATGCGAACGAATATTCGGTTGAGGATGTCGAAGAGGAATTGATAGTAGTAGAATCTGAGGAAGGTGAAGCTGAAGGTGTCGATATCGATTTGGAGGCTACTTTGAATGAGGTGGCGCTGGAAAGGTTATTCTCGCTAGGGCTTTGGATGGTTAAATATAGGATTAAGGTTGTTAAGATGTATTAAAATTAAAATCTTATTAAAGAAAATCCGAAATAAAGCGGAGAATAATATTTATAATTTAACAACACGTCCTTTTACTTTATCTCCACTGCCAATCTTCTTCAATTTTACTATAAAAAAATATACTTCTTTCTTCTGTTTCGCAAAAAAAAAAAAGAAAAGAAAACTACAAACCTTATGTTTTACTCAAAAAGCCACAGTCTCCTTTAGTTTTCCTAAATAATCTACCAACCTCATCGTGCTTACTTTTTCTTATTTGCCTTCTTATTGGAAATTAAAATCACATATACTTTTTTTTTCCTAATCCCTATCAAAAAGAAAACTTTTAGTCTTCTTCAATATCAGTCAAAAAAATTACAAACTTTTGATTTTATCCAACAATTTCATAAGATTAGTTTTTTTTTAATCTGAACTTATCAGGCATATCCTCACATATATTAATTTACGCTATCATTAAATTTAATTTTATTGCAACTCGGTTTAACGATTAAATCCCTCCAATAAAAAAAAAACAACTTACAATCCTACCAAGAAGAAAAAAATACTAAACTTCAGTTTTATTCGAAAACTACTCTCTTTTAATTTTATATAAAAAAAAAAACTTATCAATCGTCAGTTTTTTCTCAAGAAACACCAGCCTCCTGTTGTTTTAGCAAAAAAAACTACCAACTTTCTTCAGTGCTACTCAAAAAACCACTGATCTTTAGTTCTACCAAAAAATAAAACTACGAACCTCCTTTAGTTGTACTAAAGAAGAGGCGGCCAACCTCTCCTTCAGTTTTTAAAAAAAGAAAAATATTAAGCTTCTTCAGTGCCACTCAAAAAGGCTTCAATTTATCAAAAAAAAAAACCTTCGCGCTGCTTAAAAAAACTATTAACCTTCAGTTTTATCCGAAAACTACTATTTTTCAGTTTTGCTAAAAAAAAAACTATGAACCTTAACAAAAAAGCTATCGACCTTCTTCAGTGCTACTCAAAAAATTACTAATCGTCATTTGTCACAACAAAAACAACCTCAGCGCTGCTTAAAAAACTACTAACCTTCAGTTTTTTCCGAAAACTACTGTTTTTTGAGTTTTGCTAAAAAAAACTATGAACCTTCTTCAGTTTTAGCAAGAAAGCTATCGACCTTCTTCAGTGCTACTCAAAAAATTACTAATCGTCATTTGTCACAAAAAAAAAACCTCAGCGCTGCTTAAAAAAACTACTAACCTTCAGCTTTATTCGAAAACTACTGTTTTTCAGTTTTGCTATGAAAAAAAACTGAACTCCCTTCAATTTTAGCAAAAAAGCTATCACCTCTTCAGTGCTACTCAAAAAATTACTAATCATTTGTCAAAAAAAAAAAACTTCAGTGCTAAAAATACTTTATTTTTATTCCATAATTATTATACTCTGTTTTATAAAGAAAAAAAATCAATCGGCAGTTATACCCAAAAATTACCAACTTCCTTGCGTTTTTACTAATCTTGAATTTATCAAAGAAAAATACCAACCTCCTGCAATTTTAGCAGAAAAAAAACTACCACTTTGCTTCGGTGGTACTCAAAGAAACTATTGACCTTCACTCTTATCTGAAGACCTTTTGTTTTACCAAAAGAAAACAATCGATCTTTTTCAGTACTAACCTACTAAAAACTGTGAACCTCCTTCAGTTTTAAAAGAGAAGAAACTACCAATCCCTTTCAACTTTAACAAAAAACAAACTGTCAAATTTCTTTAAAGTTAAGAAAACCACAATGCTTCAGTACCGCACAAAAAACTACTAATCCTGGTAGCAAAATTAAATTTCCCGCAATTATTCTTAGTAACATCAACAGAAAGACATCAAAATAACTATAGTAATCTAATACAAAATCATTGGTAATTTCGTGTTTCAAAGTTTGAAACAACTAAAAATAATTGCGGGAAATTTAAATTTTGCTACTAGGGAATCTTTAGCGTATGAAAAAAAACGGTAACATTCAGTGCTACTCAAAAGACTAAATAACTTTCAGTTTTATTCGAAAACAAAAAAATCCACCAAAAAACTACCAGCTTACTTCGGTGCTATTAAAAAAAAACTATTGACTTTCAGACTTATCTGAAAATCTTTTGCTTTACCAAACAAAAACTCAACCTCCTTCAGTTATGCCTAAAAGAAAATTACGAACCTCCTTCAGTTTTAGCAAGTAAGAAACTGCCAATTTTCTTCGGTTTATTCACAACCAAGGCATCCATCAGGCTTATTCTTCAGTGCCATTTAAAACACTGCTGACCTTCAGTTTATCAAAAAAGAAATGGTAATTTTCTTCAGTGCTACTCAAAAAACTACTAACCTTCAGTTTTATCCGAAAACTACTATCTTTCAGTTTTACCAAAAGAATAAATTTATAAAAAAAAGAACTACCAATCC
This sequence comes from Protaetia brevitarsis, assembly GCA_004143645.1. Classification (NCBI taxonomy): domain Eukaryota; kingdom Metazoa; phylum Arthropoda; class Insecta; order Coleoptera; family Scarabaeidae; genus Protaetia; species Protaetia brevitarsis. The sequence goes on along the minus strand of RXPK01000525.1, from coordinate 223,115 downwards.
CTTTCAGTTTAAACAAAAAAAAACTATCAACTTTCTTCACTCTTATCTATCGACTTTCAGTTTTATTTGAATTTTTTTTCTATTTGGTTTTATCAAAACTATGAACCTCCTTCAGTTCTACCAAGTATTATACACATATTTATATTGCATTTGGTTCTACGTAGAAAAAAATACTAACCTTCAATTTTATCATGTGATTACAGTAGGCAGGTATTTGGTAAATAATTAAAGAAAATACAAAAATAAAGCTGAGAGTATTTACTTATAATTTAACAATTATTTTTATTATTATTATTTTACAATTTCATCTCCCGCAAAATAAAAATACAAAAACAAAAAGAAAATGAGGTATTATCGACTAACATTTAGAATCCATAAACACACAATTTCAATTCATCTGTTTTACTCCCAGGGTATTCCCCCATTCCATCTATACAAATAATAATAAAAGTATTTCCTACGTACAGTTAATTTGATAAAACACTATGCCGATGGTATTTCACTAACAGTCTACTAAATTTTCAACTGGGAACTTTCATTTTACAACTATTTCTTTTAAGCTATATTGTATCGGAGTTTGCACTGCTGCACGGCTTCGTTGAATCCCTGGCACAGCGACAAATCGGACTGGTTCTGGGCGCACTGCAAGAATTGCTTGATCTCCCAGGAGCACGGTCCAGTTTGGTCGCCTTGGTCGTGCTGGGGGTAATGTTGGCCGGGGGCTGGTGCCGCCTGTTGGGCCTCTGGTTGATCGCTGCCACCTCCGCTGAACATTCCTAAATGCCAAAAAACAAATGAGTATTTTTTTTTAATTTAGTGTATAGTTATTTTTTTAAACATAAAAGTGCGCGACTGTTGCACATTTCTGCGATCTTAAGATATGCCAACAACATGTATCCAAGAAAAAGAGCGCCTTCCATTCCAACATTCCTTACAGCAAACACATTTTTTTTTCTTCCTGCTAATCAACATTACGACCACGGAAAAAAAAACCGATTATCTATAGCTATACAAAGTATATAAAAAAAACTGATTTGCTGAATGGTAAGAAATAGGCTTGCTTATTGCAACAAAGTAATCACAACTGCCTAGACATAGTTCTTAAGATGACTGAAATGTTCCCAGAAAAATGACTAGTTTCTGATTGGTTTAATGATTCCTCGAACAAAGCTACCTACATAAGGGGACTTAAGCAAAACATATTATACTGATGTGCCAAAAAGCGAAACTTTGGTAACCAGTTAGTTGGTAGCAGGTAAAAGGAATGACGTGTGACAATAACAGGTGATTTTAGTAACTAGTAATTTCTATAGTGACTCGAATAACATATTTGTAGTAACACGTTATCTTAACGACAGCAGTTACTTTTTAGTAACAGTTTGTTTTTAAGTGTTTAAGTAATTCATAACAATCTAACAAATACAGAATAAATATAAAACTAATAAATATTCGTTTTCTCATCGACAAATTCTAAACATAAAGAATTATCTAAAAAATGGAGTAAAATATTCCAAAATATAAGCATCTTTCAAAAAAAATGTGGAACCAAAACAGCTTTCAATCCCGTTCAGTTGCTCTACTGCTCAGTATTAGGAGGTTAAAGTAAATATCACATCAATAAATATTTGGTTTATCATTAATTAGTAGTCTATTTTCATTTGTATTTCCATTATGCCATATGTTTAAGTATAATTCTTGACATGACTGAATTTTTTCAACAGAAGTGACTAGTCTGTGACTGCTTTAATGGTTATTTGAACCCACATAAGGGAACTTCAGCAACATATTATACAGATATGCTAAAAAGTGAAATCTTGATAACTGGTTAGTTGGTAGCAGTTACCAAGAAATGAAGTGTGCCAATAACAGGTGATTTTAGTAACTGGTGATTTATATAGTGACTCGGATAACGTGTTTGTAATAACACCTTCCCGCAACAGCAGTTACTTTTTAGTAACAGTTTGTTTTTAAGTGATTTGGATACTATCATTATAACAGTATATAGAATAAATACAAAATTAATAAGCACTCGTTTTTATCAACAAATTGTAAAAAAAAAAGAATTTTCTAAAAAGCTAGTAAAAATGCAAAAGTAGGTATATAAATAAAGCATCTTTAAAAAAAATGTGGAACAACCAAAACAACTTTCAATATCATCAGTAGTTTTACTCATTGACAGTTTTATGAGGTTAAAATAAATATCACATTAATTTGGTTTATTATTAGCTAGTAGTCTATTTCCATTACTATGTCTAGGCCATTGATTATATATAATATAGATAAACCACGTCCATAAGAGCCAATGGCAACGCTTAAATTTGAGCTTTTGGACCACGCCGCTATAGAGCCGCCACTGTTTTCTGGTCCAAAATATAAGTGCATATCTAAGATCTCAACCTATGTTAACTCATTAGCTTGAACAGTGTTACGCTTCTAAAACAATAGATGGTGCTGTTTACCACGCATATATATTGCCCGCACCTATATGAAAATATTCAAATTGTAAAAAAAATGCAGACAAAACTATCGATACATTCATGCCGCAGTTATTATTATTATTATATTGTTATCATGCTACCATGCTTACCAGTGTAGAGCAAATATCTCTATCTATCTACAATATAAAATAAATCGTACAAGACATATAAACGTAAGGTGAAAATCAGTATAAGTCTATGTTTACGTTCGGTTTTCGACGAATATAGAAATACTTTAATTTTAAATTTTCATTGTAAGATTGAATAAATAGTATTAGTAAACGTTTATTTACATAACATTATTAAGTTCTCACTCCGGTTTTTCCCTGAAAAAGTATGAAACAACCACAAAAAAACATTTTTTCTCCTTAAAAAGTCTGTGTCGATTTTAAGACATAATAAGTTATTGAACCAAGAACACGTGTTTTGCATGTTGTGATAACGTAGGTATTTGTAAACAAATATTTTTTTTATTTGTTCGAAGTAAGGAGAGGAGTGAATGTCTTTTCTCCTCACTCGATCTAATGTCTAAGGGTCTGTTATTTATGAAGTAAGCTCTTTATAAGGCGAAAGCAAAGAGAGAAGTCTGGAATTTGATTGCCAGTATTTCGGATGTGGGAAAACCAGGCGTCTTCATGAAAATCTACGAATGTTTTCGTTTCCCGTGAAAGACGCGGCTCGCACAAAGCAATGGATCTTAAAAGCCGGTACGTATACGACTGTAACAATTGCTAATAACTGATTATATGCTGAACAAAAACGTAAATATTTATGTTAAAAAAATCTTCTGAGATTTTCTCATAAACAGATACTATCGACTCAAAAAAAAGATAAATAGGGAAAATAAGCTATATGGAAACATAAAAAGAAAAATACATCTCCTTTAATCTACCAGCCATTGCGGGTGTGTAGATTCTAAGATTTATTTTCTTATTGAATTCTTCTGCGTAAACTTGTCGCATAACATCAAGGGGATTATCTTTCGGAACGATTGTCGGCATATGTACCTTTCTTTTATTGTGTATTTTAGCTGTCGACTATTCGCGGGTGTTCAGATGGTAATCTGCTAATACTTAAATGCATTCTTTTATAATTATTTAAGGAAATAAATTTGCTGAAGTCATTACTAGAGTTGGACAATTGTCCGGCGGAACAGATACGTATTGCGATGCGGCCTCAAATAATGTTAATATAAATAAAGCAGATCAATCGTATTATTGTAATTTAGTAAGTATTTATAAAACATAAATCATATTAATAGAGATGTGCAAATTATGCTTGGGGACAAAATCGGACAAAGCGGGCGAAGAAACAGGCCACAGTATTTCCATTTTATATCACTACATATTTAGACACATTATTTTTTTTTACATTTTATAAGAAAACCAGGCACTGTTGTTATTTACTTGCAACTCTACGGTTCATCTGCTTTATTAGAGTACATGAGTTGGAGCGCACGTTCTGAATATATACGTTCCTGCAGTGCCGGAAAATTTGCCCAACTCTACTCATTACTTCGATTACAAAGGTTTATTCAAGTTAGGATGGGCACTTGATGTCCGGGCACTTGAGGTTGGTGCTCATTGTACCATCAAACATACAAAGGATTAGTTTTATATGAATTTCTTAATGTGGATGTCTAAAATAATTTATCAGGCATTTTATATTAACAAAGTTTAAAAAAATCTTATACACTTTGAAGAAATTGTTATTCTTTCTTGATGTTTTATTTCTATTGCTTTTTATGACAGCATAAATCGAATTACAATTTCTGGAATTTCTGCATAAAATGTGGATTATATGTTTTAATTTTAAAAACTTTAAGAATTAAGATGCTTCGTCTTAATAGTATTATTGAAAATATGAACAATAAAAGACCTATATTATACCTACATGAAATTGTTTTGGTAAACCTATTATTAGAAAAGCACTAAAAATATTTAGTTATAATTATTTTGTTGTTTTCGGGATTTTCATAGAAAATTTGCCCTTTTTAATTGAATGAGGAAGCAAGTAAACCGCTTGTTTTTCAATATTCTTACTTTTCATATGAAATTATATTGTAGATTATAAGTATATATTGATTTAAGGTATTTAAATTTTGATTTAAAATTATTAGTCGCAACACAATTTGTACTCGATATTTTTACCGGCATATATCACATTTTTAACATCTGTTTATTACTTTTTACGTATCCAGATTTAGACATGCAAAAAACCACCTTTGTTTTTTGTTCCGTAGATATACAAGTCGTAAATTTAATGAATGTGCCACTCTCCGCTAGAGTACGCCTATGTAGTTAGGTTTTCATAAATGCTAAAATAAATCTCACGAAAAATTTAATTTGAATATGTAGATATAAGTGACATCTAGTGACACTTTAATTGACTATTTGGTAAAGTGGCTGTTGGTTTATCTATATTATATATAATCAATGGTCTAGGCATAATTCTTAACATGACTGAAATTTTTCAACAAAAGTGACTAGTTTGTGATTGTTTTAATGGTTCTTTGAACAATGCTAATAACCACGTAAGGAAACTTAAGCAACATATACTGATATCTGATACGCCAAAAAGTGAAAGTTTGTAGCAATTACCAAGAAATGACGTGTGCCAATAATAGGTGATTTTAATAACTGGTGATTATATAGTGACCCGAATAACACCTTACCGCGACAGCAATTACTTTTTGGTAACAGTCACTGTGACACCTACAGAATAAAAATAAAATTAATAAACATTCATTATATTAACGAATATTTAATTTATTATTAGCAAATGTTATGCAAGTATACATATTGGCAAAGAAATGTTTCACTGGCGAAATATATAAGTGGCACTAAAAGTATTCTCGTGTGGCAATATATTTTACCACTACAAATGCACAAAAACAGAAAATAATAAATGTTAATTTTTGTAGTAAGATAATTATCATAAATTTTTGAACTATGTGGTAAATTTTTGTTTTTTTATGTTGTAACGCAAAAGATAATAGAGAACAAAGCTTTAGTAACTTTGATTATTTATGCAACACTACTACCAATCGTTAGAAACGTCAAAAAATACTAGGCATGTAAATATAACCTAGAAATAGCGTTTTTTAAGCAGATTTTATACTACTTCTAACGTATTACCTAAAAAAAACTCGGCAAAACATGATCTAATCATAACTGCCAAATCAGTGGTTCGTATACTGAACTACATCTGTGGTGTCAACTAATTATGATGTTTCCACAAATAAAGTTTGTTTTTGAATAATTTTTATCAAATGTGTAATATTGTATAGTGCAAATATAATATTTGTGTACCTGTCACTGCATGTCCGACAGTGTGACCGATAGCTGATCCAATGGCTACACCACCGGCAGTAGCAGCCATTTGGCCGAAAAGAGATGGCTGTTGAGGTGACATGGCGGTGGGGGCTGCCGGCGCGGGTGCTGGTGCAGCAGGTGGGGCCCTAGCTGGGAGGCTGGAGCTATAATAAACATAAATGTTAAACAAACAATAACATAACAATCGTGGAATTTTAATACATTGCAAGAAATCAATCATGATTATAATCCCACGACAATTGATTTAAGTATTCTAATATTTCTAAAATTTAATCACTGATATTTGTCAATTTATACATATTTATTGAACGAAAAATATCAAATTTGCCGCCTAACCATACTTTTATATAACCCAAAATCGCACTCACAAAATCCAGACTAGATAAAAACTTTCTTTACCTCGGCGAAGGGCTCCTGCCCCTTGGCGGTGGGCTCGATCGTCCTCTGCGCGGCATCTTGATTATTTACACTTTTCTTCGACGATTTTTTCACTCAAACGGTAAAACTCTGAACACGTTTCACGTTTAATTACGCAATGTGACCGAAAATCGTTCGATTTATACCCTGACAGACAGTTCTAGAACATGTGATCTAATTCCGGTGATGGCTACGATCTACGTTTCACAAATTTACTCCGTTATCAGTGAGAAAGAACGAAAAGCATATGTTGTAGATTTATCTGTACGATTTTACGTCACAAACAGGGTTGTATTCAGAACCGTTTGCCAAATTTTACAAAGCCTGTCATAGTTCAAAGTTCGGGAGGATTTTGCGTTGTTTTCTAGTTTAGGTTTTTGTGATCCGTATTATTTATCGAATGTGACTGAATCGTTTATCATTTCTCACGTGGATTTCGCCTAAATTTAGACCGTCTACGAAATACTGCAATACGTCATAAATGTGTCAAAAACGGTAATACATTTAAGTGCATTTAAAATATTTAGGATTACTTTTTAAAAATGTAGTTTACACGATAAAGCTGCCAATAATTGGAAAGTGCACTTAATGCGTTGCTATAAAATTTCTCAATTTTTGAAAATTTTACTGTACCTATATATTGAAATTGCAGACATTTGTAGTGTGTCTTTTAAAATATGCAGATAGATTTAATTGTTCTTTTCGTTAGAAAATAGAGCTTTACTTTTGCATTCATCACTGTGTTCTTTTTGTTTCTATAGAACTTTATGAAAATGTTTGAAATAGATTGGCACTACTTACCTTTTTTGTACACCATTTTTATTAGGTTGTTTCGCCTTCATAGGGCAGGAATTTCCAGATTTCTTCCCCATTATTTATTTATTATACTATTTTAATTTTGAAACCCAAATTTTTATGTTTATTTTTTGTTAAAATTTGACACTAGAGTGTCTATATGACATATTTATATCAAAAAAAAATACGATCGATATTTGCTGAAATCCTAATAAAATTGGAATGGAATAATATTCAAATTACCCGCCAGATTTTATTTGAAAGTGTTTCTCGGCCTGAGGTTGGTCAAGATTTGAAAGTGAGGACTTTGTCAATAAACTTAAATAAATACCTAAATTGTGTTAACGATTTTATGCAATCAATATCACCCAGCCACAATTTTTATAATTTCAACGGTAATTTCATGTTTGAATGATGAAACTATTTTAAAAATAATTCCTTGGAAAACTTCTTTGGAATTTTGCTTAGCCCCATATTTGTTATATTTAAGTAAATAATAATTTTATTTTACCGATAATATTTACGTAAATACTTGTTTGTCTGGGAAGAACTATTTAGTTTATTAAAAATAGAATACTAGAATTATTTACAAAACTGCAGATGCCACGTGATTTGTCAACGGTTTCTTTAGATTTTCTTTTTGCAAGTGAAATACTAAATACTTGTTTAAAAATAATATTATTTATGTATTTTTTATACATCATTTCACCGATTGAAGTACCTTAATTAATTGAAATTTTAAATTATACAATATTTTACCAATTTTACCTTTAAATTGCAGCGACATCTATTGAACAGTAGTCGAATTACAGAAATTCCACTTTGTAACTTCCATTCCTGCATTACCAACGGTATCTTAATTACAAGTAATTGCACTAGTGCTTCATAGATGTCGCTTTCATTTCAAAATTACTTTATTTTTTAAATTCAAATTTTGAAACAAATTCTTTAAGAACAAACGTAAAATTATCATAGATGCAAATATAGCTTTTTGTTTACCATTTTCACTTTATTTTGAGGAAGTAATTATTAAAATTTTCACAGATTATTCCGTAATCTCCATACAATGTTTTATTATTTAATTTTCTCCGATTTGATTACACAAGGGAGGCATATAAAAACCATTCCAACGAGAAAGTTATCTTAGATCGTTATATTTTTCCTATTTTCTAATAATAATAAAAAACTTGCATTAAATTGCCTGTGAAAAGATCATTTTTCTCCAGTCACGCCAAAACGTGATTTACACGAACACAAATTACACCTAATATAGTTAAAACTATCCTTTCGCGAATTTCTCGCTTTACGTAAGGACCAACTGCTACTTCGGTAGTGGAACTTTCTTTTGTTTCCGTTTCCGCTACCGGAGGTCTTAATGATCCATCTTATTTCATTGCAATTAGGTGGTGTCCGTTTCCCACAGCATTAAACGTGGCATTGCGGGCGCCAGAAAGAAATCTCGTAAAATTGATTTCATACACCTGTCCCCCGGAAAAAAAGAAAGCGTATGGATTGCGTAGGTGAAGCTATTATGTAATGGAGTTTGTAGAAAACAAAATCGTAACGATATGAAAGCGACGTATTTTAGTATTTATATAATTAGCAGTTCTTTTTACGACAAATATTCTCGGGTCACATTTCTATAAGTTTTTGTAATCCAGCGGTTATTTTATGGTTGAAACTGTGACATTATTAATGTTAATTCGCGGTTTGCAAATAGCTTATAGTTCATGTTTGAAACTTGGCTACTTTGCTTTAATGATGCATTTGAAGTGAATGTAATTTTTTTTTCGTACAATGCAGTTCAGACCATAATATTTATTCCTGGAAGAATATTTTGCACTATAAAAATATAAATAAAGATTTATTTCACAAAATTGACAGAAAATCGCAAAACATCAATGTCACTCCTATAACAAAATGACAGAATGGAACGGCTTTGTAGGTTAGATTTTTGCTAGTAAACGAATTCAAATAGTTTTAGTTACAATTTCACCCAACCATGCGACACCGCGAATTACCTTGGGCGCCATGTTTGAAACCCATGTTACCGGTGATGTGAAACTACAGGATATACATACAGTGAGGTCGTAAATGGTCCCTAGTCAAACATTATTTTACTGGAATCCTGTTTTTTATTACTATAAACTGTTCATAAATATTTGCAACAAAATCAGAATAAAAAACGCATAAATTTGTGTAATTTTTTTAAATCTATTTTTCTAACTATTCCACACGTTTGAAAATTCCCGGCAACAGCTTTACAAAATGGCAGCTGAGCTTGAAGGTCATTCAAAACGGGCCACTAAAGAACAATGGATTTTTGCGAACATGTACCTATTGTGTTATACTATGTGTTGGTTATGTTATCTAATTGTTAATTAGAATCGGTTTCGTATAGATTCCAAAGAACCTATAACCTAAAATAGTTAAACTCAAAATATTGTTTGTTTTGTTTATTTACATCAAGATTATCATTTATTAAAAAATATACAATAATAAAATTCATTCTGTTTTAGGTATAAACTTGTACAGCTTGATAAATTATACACTATCCAAAAAAGGTTGTAATTATGTTGACAGATTACATTTATTTGAACAATAGAACAATAGGTTATGTTTCGTTCTGTGATTTAGGCCAGGGCATAAAAATTCATTCAGGTAAACTTGTATTGCTGCTTGACAGCGTATCTCAGCGCTTTTCTGCTGTTACTCAGCAGCTAACCATTCCTGAACGCGCCCATATTTTTCAAGTTTTGTCAGTTATTGTTTCTTGTTGAAAATACCATAGAATTTTCGTGTGACTATCCAATGAGTGTACAATAAAAATTTAAATTTAGTACTAGAATTAACTTGAGTGTCAGACAGAAAACTTTGATGGTAAAGTAGTTCTTATAAGTGGAATGTTGTTAGTGAGATTATGTTAAGTTTAGTTTTTGCTGTGGCAACCCACATTACCACACATTGTATTTTAAGTTGCATATTTTTATGTGTGTAATTTCTTCCGAGCTGAATCATTGTACCCAGAGAATTTCCACAAATTTAGATTTTATTTTATATAAATTTAGGTAAAGAGTTGATTGTTTGATTTAATTTATTTAGTGTTAAGTTTTTTTAAATTAATTCTATTCAGTTAGTTGTCTAGCATTCGCTATGCTGATTCAACTCCTATTCTATTAGATTTTGTCGGTGATTTGTGCGTTGTTCGTATTGTTACGACTGCGCTGTAGAATTTTGTCAGGCAGTTCCTTGGTCGACTGTTACCGTGAGTGCACGTATTTTTAAATCATTGATGCCTTTTTGTAGTTCATTTTGATATTCTAAATTTTCGCATAAATTGAATTTTATTTTGTCCATCAAGGAATTCGCTTTATAATAATTGTTAATATATTGATGTGTGCACATTATAGATATATGATCATTTATTATTTCTGTGCATGCAGATATGTTTTAGTTGTAATTCTCTCATTATAGATTAAAGTGTTAATTTTTTCCGTTTTTCTATTTTGCTGTTTTGTTTTTAATCAATCACCTCGGTTGGGTGAGTAGAAGCTTTGTCCTTGCAGTTAGTTTTTTCTTTTGTGTAATTTTCTAGGTAATTGTTCCACGAATTTATTTTATTTTGTTGAAACCACGTGGATTGTATTGGTAGAATTTGGTTTATCTTCCCTGAACAACCAAAACTTTTGCTTTGTATAGGAAATAGCATTGTCCTATTGTAATTTAGAATCAAGTGCAGTTTTTAGTTTTTGGTCAAAACCTTCAGTTCACGGTTTTTTTTCTGCCATTCTGTAATTAACCCTTTTTGTATAATAAATTTTGATTGTTAATTATCTTCGTTGGGTTAAAGATTCTGTTTTTAAATGTAGAATTTTGTCAGGCAGTTCCTTGGTCGACTGTTATCGTGAGTACACGTATTTTTGTGAATCATTGTTGGCCATTTTGTATTTCATTTTGATATTCTAAATTTTCGCATAAATTGAATTTTATTTCGTCCATCAAGGAATTGGCTTTATAATAAATGTTAATATATTGATGTGTGCACATTATAAATATAAGATCATTTATTATTTCTGTGCAGGAAGATATGTTTTGGTTGTAATTCTCTCATTATAGATTAAAGTGTTAATTTTTCCGTTTTTCTATTTTGCTGTTTCCTTTTTAATTATCAATCACCTCGATTGGGTGAGTAGAAGCTTTGCGCTTGCAGTTAGTTTTTTCTTTTGTGTAATTTTCTAGGTAATTGTTCAACGAATTTATTTTATTTTGTTGAAACCACGTGGATTGTATTGGTAGAATTTGGTTTATCTTCCTGAACAACCAAAACTTTTGCTTTGTATAGGAAATAGCATTGTCCTATTGTAATTTAGAATCAAGTGCAGTTTTTATTTTTTCGCCAGAACCTTCAGTTCACGGTTTTTTTTCTGCCATTTTGTAATTAACCCTTTTTGCATAATAAATTTTGATTGTTAATTATCTTCGTTGGGTTAAAAATTCTGTTTTTAAATGTAGAATAAAATATTTTTAAATGTAGAATTTTGTCGGGCAGTTCCTTGGTCGACTGTTACCGTGAGTACACGTATTTTTAAATCATTGATGCCTTTTTGTAGTTCATTTTGATATTCTAAATTTTCGCATAAATTGAATTTTATTTCGTCCATCAAGGAATTCGCTTCATAATAATTGTTAATATATTGATGTGTGCACATTATAGATATAAAATCATTTATTGTTTCTGTGCAGGAAGATATGTTTTAGTTGTAATTCTCTCATTATAGATTAAAGTGTTAATTTTTCCGTTTTTCTATTTTGCTGTTTCGTTTTTAATTATCAATCACCTCGGTTGAGTGAGTAAAAGCTTTATGCTTGCAGTTAGTTTTTCTTTTGTGTAATTTTCTAGGTAAATTGTTCCACGAATTTATTTTATTTTGTTGAAACCACGTGGATTGTATTGGTAGAATTTGGTTTATCTTCTTGAACAACCAAAACTTTTGCTTTGTATAGGAAATAGCATTGTCCTATTGTAATTTAGAATCAAGTGCAGTTTGTATTTTTTGACCAGAACCTTCAGTTCACGGTTTTTTCTCTGCCGTTTTGTAATTAACCCTTTTTGTATAATAAATTTTGATTGTTAATTATCTTCGTTGGGTTAAAAATTCTGTTTTTAAATGTAGAATAAAACATTTTTAAATGTAGAATTGTGTCAGGCAGTTCCTTGGTCGACTGTTACCGTGAGTACACGTATTTTTGCCATCATTGATGCCTTTTTCTAATTCATTTTCAATTTTTGGGGTAATTTAAGAAAGTCAGATTTCTTCACTCACATTTTACTTTTCGTGGTTAGATTAAAGTTTTAATTCGCGAGGTTAACTCTGAGTTTCATAGTTCTTTTGCGCCTTTTTAAATATTTATCCGTTGAGCTAGCTAATTTAATTTTCTTTTTCATTTGTCAAATGCAATTTAATACAATCAGTACACAGCATTAATTAATTAAATAATAACATTTGTATTATTTAATTAATTAATTAATAAAAAAAAATGAGATCATAAGGCAAGGTTAGTTTACTTAACAATTTCCTTACACTGAGATTAAATAAAATTTTAACCCTATTTCTAATCATGTCACTGATGCAAAACAAAGAAATTAATAGGGTTTTAAGAAGAAACAAAAGATCTTTTATATTAGTATATTTATTAATGCGATTTTATCAACTTTTCTCCCACTAATGAGGTAAACCCACAACAACAGATAAGCCTCTGTAACGAATATACAATGCTTTTATTAAGAGTATGTATGTAAAATGTTCCGTTCCGATCTAGGACATCTGATTAACCTGGTTTCCTTTTTAAACATCACCTATACAATACAACGCTCTGCTATATGCGTTTTTACAGTGGAATACACCTCGTCAAGTTACACATAGAGCGACCACACAATCATCGTGCTACATTTTAACAAATGCGTTGTTACGCTCCATTAGTCATCAAGTCATCATCCATTCGTTCGGAAAAAAAATAAACTTTATTTTCTCCATCATGCATGTATAACAACAATCGAGTGCTAACAAGCCCTAAATAATCAGACTTTTTATCCGACAATGTCTGCATATATACGCTTAACGGTGAATCTACATCATTGTTTATACATTATATACTTCCACAGACACACACAAACAGAGAGAGAGAGGAGATAGACTTCTTGTGCCCTACATAAAGGAAGTTTCTCAATTCCTAACCTCACTTAACAAATGCTTGTACGGGGTAGGTAACCGCTCTTGATGGCGCAGGGCAATGAAGAGGCAGCCTACTTTCTAGGCACGAAGATGCTGCGGCATATTCTAGTGAAAGTAAATGTAACACCGGTCGAGCTGTTGTTTTTTTTTTCGTATCGTTTTGTTACACGCTCCTTTTATTCGTTGCTTCAGATCTTCCCGGTCGTGAATTTGTATTTACAAACTTGCCGTTTGCCGTGATGAAATTGTGACTGTTCTAAAAAACATTCTCGTAAAATAGAATGGTTCGTATTTTCTTACTCAGTAGATACGTTCTAATAGAATGGAGATCTTTAAAGTGATTGCGTTGAAGATGTTTTGTATGGAAGTGTTACTATTATAAATATACTTCGCTCCTGCAAATCTGTTGTAATATTCTTTTTGGATTGGATTAGTTGAATTGAATTTGATGAGTTCGATGGATTTCGATTATCAGTGTTACTGAATCTATGATTTTAATCGGACTTACCTTGAAATCCTCAAAAACCTCTTCTGTTACCCCGATTAGTATTAGAATGGAACTAAAAAATATAATATCGACAATGTAACATAAGAAAGATGTATGTGTTAGATAAAAATAATATAAAACATGGTACCAGTAAAGAAAATACTGTATTTAAAACCGATTATAAAAAAGTATAGGGGAGGGTGGGGCAAGATGGGGTCACGAGGCATGATGGGGACATCGTCTTATCTACAAAACGGTAGTAAGCATCTGTCAAATAATAGCAGTCCTAATGTTGACTGATAAGTGCTGTTTTATGTTTTTCGTAATGTAGGAAACTTTACTAGTCGTAATAACAAAGTTATTGCTGTTTGTGTATGAACTTTGCAATTTCCAGAATTTCTTTATTGTTTTGATGGTGAGTTCAACGGCCAGTATCGGAAGTACACAGAGATTCAAAATGATTGTCAATTCCGCTTCTATAGATAGTAACAGGGTGTAGGTATATGCCGCGTGTTTGTAATGAAGGTTTGAACTAAGTCAGTGTTGGAACATAAGAAAGTAAACGGATCTGTCATAAATAAGGAAAACGTAACCTATATTTGAACTCGCGTTATATACAAACGACTATGGATTGGTGTTCTGCTTGTAAAAAATGAAATGTAATTAATTTAACTTTACTAAATTATGATTTTACAATTCAGTACTAACTGGTGTTTAACTAAATTTATTTATTACTTTAAATTATAACATACAATTAGTATAATTATTAAGTGACAAAACTGCATCTCTCAGTTCTTCTATGGTATGCATGCGGTTTCTATAGATCTTATTTTTTAGATAGCCGAACATGAAATAATCTAATGGGGTCAGATCAGGCGATCTTGGTGGCCATCTTTGTGCTCTAACGAACCTGTCAGCAAAAAAACTGTTGAAGATATTGGCAGGCTTGTCGAGCAGTATGTGCTGGAGCATTATAGTGCTGAAAATAACCTGCTTCAAGCTCATTTTCTTGTAACTCTGCAATAAACAATTCTAACATCTGTTGGTAACGTTGGGCTGTTACAGTTTCCTCGAAGAAAATTGGCCATATTATTCGTTGCCTGGACATAGCTAACCAAACTACAACTTTTATGGGATGCAATTGCGTTTCTCGAAAATTCGTGTGGATTTTCTGCAGACCAGATACAATAGTTTTGTAAATTGATATAGTCTGTTAGATAGTCTTCATCCGAGAAAAATGATTTTTTTAACAAGTCATCGTCCCTTAAATTGTTATTAAACCAATGACAATATTAAAACTAATAATTAAAAACTTTATAGGGATGAAAATGTAACTTTCTTTTGACAGGTCATTGCGCTCAAATATATGATAAGCCTATAAAATTATAAAATGTAATAAACTATTTCACTTAATGTTAATATTGATTTTTTACCTGTTTGTTGAGCTATTACCACAGATAAATTCCCTTATTTTCTTACAGTATTCAGAAATACTATTGTTGGTGATATTAGATGTAAATATAAACGATTTGAAAAAAATTATAAGATAAATAATCGAAAGATACTACAACACGCACGCCAATGTCGCTAAATGTCAAGAAAATTCATTGAATGTATGAAATTTGTATGTAGCTAACTTCGCTCATTAAATTGGTAATAAGTATAGATACATTTTTCCGGAAAACAGTTTTTTTCTTACGACAATCATTTTGAATCACATGGTATAAGTAAATTATTTACAATTACACTTTTTTTCGCTTATTAATTGACATGTATTGCATGTATTTTCAATAGTGCGTTATTTGTTTATCTTAAATGTTTAATATGTTATTATAACATAACCAGAAAATGTCTTAAAGAGGCAAGATGGGGCTATTGGTATGGGGCAACATGGGGACATCACTATCTTATTCTTCAGTCTGGTCCGTTATGGCTGGATATGCCATTATGCTTTCTGGAAGACATAATGCCTATTTCTCATGTTAGGAATAAAGTACAGGTTCAATCAAAGCGTAACAAGGGAAAGACAACAATCCTTACAAGCACTACGTATAAAAATCTGCTACAAGAAAATTGAAGTCTGGAGAATCCCTAAGGCAACTAGAAGTGCTGAGGGAGAGTTAAAGGAAAAAGAAAATGACAAAGAAGAACACAGAAGAGATCAAGAAGCCGAATTTTGTAAGGAAAGCAAAGAGATAGATTCTTAGAAAACGTCAAGGAAATAATTAAGTTCTTCTGTTGAGGAAGATGACACTCAATGTTAGTATTGTAAGGGGAAGTATTAATACAATGCCATGAATGGCGAGGTTGGTTACATGGAGGCTGTGCGAATAACGTGGATGAGTTCGTCTTTTATTGTCTCAATTGTGAAGATTAAGTTTGATATTCTTATCGTTATTGTTTTTTTTTATTTTAAGTAGTTCGACTTTAAAGAGTTTAAGCTTTGTTCCTGCATGTTTTCAAGAATATTTTAAGAATCTATTTTTTTACCTATTACCTAGATCTATGGTACGACCCATTCTTAACTCTCCTGGAACCCCATCTTGCTCACATGGTGGGGCAAGATGGTGTATTTACACATTTCTTTACAAAATTTTCTCACAACATCAAGAGTTACCCATCGAAAGATTGTAAATTCATCCATCAGCAGATAAATGTTTAAAGATTACAACAAGCGTACTTAGAACCTTGTATTTCAATTTGGAATCCTGACGCAGTGTTCTAAAGCTTAATGTTTCCATCTTGCCCCACCTTCCCCTATGTTGAATACAGTCACCTATAGCAGTTTCTGTAGAATGCTCAGGCCTATAACCATACTGACTATCAGAAATTAAGTGATATTTGCAAAGATAAGAATATATTCCGTTAGAGATTATTTTCTCAAAAATTTTAGAAAATACACTTAGAAGTGAAATTGGGCGATAATTATATTAGTTTCCGAGATACTAAACTTTTTTTTGCAACATTGCATTTTTAAACAAATTGAAATATCTCATAAACTATAAAAATTAGGTATAGGGAACCTTAAATAAAATTGTTCTATTTTTTAGTGTATACTTAAAAAATTCCATAAAATACAGGGCGTTCCATTAAGAAAAACGTAACTTTGATGTACTGCTAAGTTTTGGAACACCCTGTATATTGCATGTTATTTTTAAATTGTAGATCTGATCCACCTACATATATCCTAATATACAATATTTAAAAAATTGTTACCATTTGACCACCAGAGACCACGGCGTTACCGCTGTTACACCCTGTATACGGTTATAGTATTGAGTAAATGCATTCGAATGCTCTGCATTTCCACACAGCATCGTCGATATTATCATTTATCTAAAGTGAGAGCTGCTTTCGACATTCGAGAGCACGAAACGTGATACAGTCCATCCATTCTCCGTGCTCGAGATAATGCAATCTTCAAGGATAGCGATTGTGTGTAGCAAAATTTTTCATCGCATATAACACTCATCAACGCCGTACATACAAGAATTCCCCGTCTGCTCTTCGACGGTAGCAGGTAATTCGTCTCATTTCTTTTTTTTCGGATAAATATACGCTTAAAAATCGTGCTTTCTCTCAGCCGTTATCACGAGAAGAGAAAGCTGTTACTTGCGGCGACACTCGCAGATCGTTATAATACAGGACGGTGTTGACTAATGTCAAAAATGCACGTCAAGACTGCTTTTTTTTTGTTTATAGGTACATATGTATCTCTATATCGAAAGGGGGAGCTATTAATTTTTATTTTTATTCACCTTAAACGGTTAAATGTTAATTGGCGTTGAAGAAATTACCGTTTTATGGTTTCTGTGACGCCTGGTGAAAATCATGAATAATTCACCGTTGTATAAGGTTTTTACTCGGTTCAACGAACATTGACCAAGTTAAGGCAGGGAGAAATTGAATTTAAAGGAAAAGAAAGAAACACAGATTGAATGGATTCTACGTAATTTTTTCTTCGCGAACTATAGTCTATTCACGGCTTAGAAAATGATGAAAATGTCATGAACCGGTGCTGGCGAATGTATACGGTAACATGTTCTTCTTATGTCAGAAAAAAATTAAACAACACTGAGAAAAAAAAAATTTAATAATCATAAATAAAAATACGATTGTCGTAAGTAAAAAATCAGCGAATAGGGGACAAAAGCACAGATTACTAGACTAGGTAAAAAAGAGATCCTAAACACTGATACTAACAGGAAGCAATCTAAGTTACTTACGGTCGCTTCATACCGGTAACTTATGAGTTACTCCTTTCCTATAGATAGTAACAGGGTGTAGGTATATGCCGCGTGTTTGTAATGAAGGTTTGAACTAAGTCAGTGTTGGAACACAAGAAGTAAACGGTGTTTCTGCTGTAAAATGAAATGTAATTAATTTGACTTACTAAATTATGATTTTACAATTCAGCACTAACTGGTGTTTAACTAAATTTATTTATTACTTTAAATTATAACATACAATTAGTATAATTATTAAGTGACACAAACGCATCTCTCATTTTTCTATGGTATGCATGCGGTTTCTATAGATCGTATTTTTTAGATAGCCGAACATGAAGTATTTTTCTAATGGGTTAGATCAGGCGATCTGGTGGCCATCTTTGTGCTCTATACGACGCCTGACAGCAAAAAACTGTTGAAGATTTGGCAGGTTCGTCGGGCATGCTTGTGCTGGCAGCCATTATCGTGCTGGAAATAACCTGCTTCAAGCTCATTTTCTTGTAACTCTGCAATAAACAATTCCCAGCATTTTTTGGTAACCGTTGGGCTGTTACAGTTTCCTCGAATGAAAATTGGCCCTATATTCGGTTGCGTGCACATAGCTAACCAAACTCCAACTTTTACGGGCATGCAATTGCGTTTCTCAAATTCGTGTGGATTTTCTGCCAGACCAGATACAATAGTTTTTTAAATTGATATAGGTCTGTAGATAAACCAAGCTTCTCCGAGAAAAATGATTAGTTTGCAAGTCATCGCCCCTTAATGTATAAACCAATGACAAATTCAATCCCCTATCGTGATCTAATGGTAATATTTCCTGTACCGTAAAACTTTTAGGATGAAAATGTAACTTTCTTTTGACAGCTCATTGCGCTGAAGTGTATGTAAGCCTATAAAATTATTAAAATGTAATAAACTATTTTACTTAAGTTAATATTGATTTTTTACCTGTTTGTTGAGCTTTACCCAGATTAAATCCCTTATTTTCTTACAGTATTCAGAAATACATTGTTGTGTATTAGATGTAAATATAAACGATTTGAAAAAAAGTTATAGATAATAATCGAAAGATACTACAACACGCACGCCATGTCGCTAAATGCAAGAAAATTCATGTAATGTATGAAATTTGTTGTAGCTACTCGCTCATTAAATTGTAATAAGTATAGACAATTTCCGGAAAACAGTTTTTTTTACGACAATCATTTTGAATCATGTATACAGCTATCACACCTCATAATTAATATTGAGCTATTTAGATTACTTGTGATACGAAAAGAGTATCTTTAATGCACGTTCACTAAATACCTGATATGGTATATCGGTTGTGACTTCCGATGCGGCTTGGCACTGAGAGGTCATCAACTTGGAAACCCATGTTCACTTGGCGTCCCAAGGCTCTTATCTTGGGCCCACTTTGTTCTTGCTGTACATCAATTGATCTACCGCAAGTCATGGACGGCTTGACAATTCTTTACGTCGATGACACCTCATACGTACTTCGAAAGAATTCCTACGAAAGTATAAAACAGCATTAGAAGAAAAATTTTAATAACATGTATAAATTGTGGTGTGAAAATAACACCTAAAGTTAAACGCAAAAAGACAAATATAGTACCTCTCAAAATAGCACCAGAGGAACTAGTATTCCAGTGTGGTGGAGAATCAATTCGCTGTGTGGACCATACTTCGTTTTCTTGGTGTGGTGATAGACAATGTGTTATCTTGGAGAGCCCATATTCAGGATCTCGCTGCAAAATTGGGTAGTTTCTGCTACAGCCTGCGAGTGATCTCCCGAAATGTGAATGTGCGAAACTGCTTTAAATGTTTTATCACGCATGTGTTCAATTCCCGACTACAATACGGAATAATACTGTGGGGGAACGCAACAGGTATCGACAGGATGTTTGTACTGCAAAAGGCTTGCATAAGAGCAATCTTCCAACTGAAGCCTAGGGACTCATGCAGATCGGTATTTAGAGACAATAACATACTTACCTTACCATCTATATATATATTAGAGACAGCACTATTGTGAAACAGAACTATACTGACATTTTCAGCAAATATAAAATAGATCATGACGCAGCATAGATGTAAAACTAATAGCCAATTATTCCGCCCAAACAACACTTTACAATATTCAAAAACAGGCTTTATGGCAATGTATTAAGATATATAACCATCTACCACAGCCACTAAAGCAAATGCCATTGGCACAATTTAAAACAATTTTAAAAAAATATCTGGTTAGCAAAACGTTTTATACGACCGCAGATTTTCTGGGCGCACCCTGTACAGTATAGTACTTTCTTTTGTATTCGTATGTGTGTGTTTTTTTATTTTAAACAATCTTTGTCTTTTTATTTATACAATTTCCTTTATGTTTTGACGTAGTTTTATATTAGTATTGACGTGTTCTACACTATTGTATCATGGAATAAACGAATTTATTATTATTATTATTATTATAGAAGGTAATGCTTTGCTATAAATATACAATATACTTACCTTAAATTTGTTGTTCAAGTATAGGTATTGTAGGAAACGAGGAAGTTTAGTGAATATTTATTAAGTAACTCACTGTGTACTCTGTGTGAATAACTGATAAAGTACAAAAAAAAAGTTCCGCAAATCTTCGATTATTTATGCAACCGCAACTATAAGTACTGCGTACCGAGCAATGCGTAATGCAAAGTTGTTTGCAAATAATTTTTAATTACTATTCAGTGTGCTGTAGCTTCGATTGCATTAATAATTGAAGATTAAATTCGCATTTAATTTGCTAAAGATACTTCATAATACTTATTATTTAAGAAAAAAAGTAGTATTATTAGTAATAGTTTTATTTTGTATAGGACAAGCACAGTGACTACCTGATATGAATGAAAGATATTGGTTTCACTTTAACAACAGTTTCTTTTTAAACAATTTACAGCGTAATGACTCATAAAATATATTCCTTAATAATGAAAAAATGAATAAAGCAATAATAAAAGATAAGGTAAATGGGGCTCCCTTGAAATGTAATTTAGTTATTGAAATTATTGAAATCTAAACAAAGGACAAAGAGAAATATGGCTTTGAAGTTACAACTAATAACAAACAAAGAAATAATATACCTAGGCGGTAAACTTGCGGTTTCTGTTGGTTCTTTGCACTGGGCGTTGTCTCGGCGGGTTGATCCTCTGTCGGCGTACGTGGCGGTTATGTCCGGTGATCGCCTCGAAAACGGCTACTTCGTCGGGGTATCCCTAACTGCAGGTGGCACTTGGAGTGTCACTTAGGTAGCGACGGCATCCACACTTTAACTTCACCAGTGGGCGCAGATATCATCACAATGATGGGGAATTCAAATATTCCACCACGTGGTTTAAAACTGCAATCTTGAAACATCCGATTGCTTATAGACTCGGTACTTCTTCTTTCGCTGGGATTCTTTATATAGATGGGCCTTTGAGTTAACCCACCCGGTATTTTTAATATATTTGCGTTCCAACTAGCCTACAATGGCCGTCCTCTTTGGCCACCTTTTTCGACGACCTTTTCTCACGTCCGTAACCCTTATTTAACGCTAGTCTCAGGGACTATTTCATTACTCCGCCGCATTAGCCAATCAGGAATAGTAAAACAATCACAGGGTGGCAGCAAAACTCAAATAATCATAGTTGTGGCAAGTTGTTACCTATTTAAGAAAATACATGAGTTTAATAGCGATCAGCATTGTTGTTACTTCTACTAAGCATGTGCTGTAATTAGATACAGTACCAGTAGTCATAAATAATAGGTTACTTACCACAAATTTGTCAGGTACGCTTTGTAATAGGCGTTAATAAAAGCACTATTTACAGTAACAACTTGCATTCAAGAAACTGGGTTTAGTTGCAGGTATTAATTAACGAGAATAGTTCCAAGTAAAACTGCCACTGTAATCAAGTGGTAACAACTGATGCACAATTTATTTTATAAGGATGGAAATGAAGTTTTCTCTTAACGGCTTTATGGACAGTACCAAGTGATAGTTCTAAAATTATTACGATAAATAAAATTAAATTCCCATGGTAATTTTAAAAAGTGATATTGTAATAACTATATGTAATATACCTCAAAGGCTACCAAAGGATAAATAATGGATTTGTGTTCCATAACCTAATATAAATTTTGAAAATTCCATAAGCTCACGTTGGCTACAAAGCTACCTACTGCTGTGTACTGAAGGTACAAAAGAAAATGCAAAATGAAATTTTAAAAAATGAAAATTTAATTAACTAGCTCAGCGGAAAAAAATAAAAGGCGCAAAAAAACAATTAAACTCAGGGTTACCCTCGCAATTAAAACTTGAATTTAATCATGAAAAGTAAACTGTGGGTGAAAGAAAACTGACTTTCTTTAATTATTCCAAAAATTGAAAAAGGTGTAATCAAAAATAAAAGAACAGAATTTAAAATGACGTTAAAAACAATCAATGATTTATTATATATATATAAAAAAAAGAAAAAAAACATTTAATTACAAATTGCAGTAAAAAAAAACCGTGAGCTTAGAGCTCTGGCCGAAATCAAAAACTGCATGAATCTAAATTTACAAAAGGACAATGTAAAATCCTTTAACAAACAAAAGACAAATTTGTTCAAGAAGATAATTCTTTTTTCACAAATTTCCACGTGGTTTCAAAATTTAAAACAAACTAAGTTAATTTACACGTGGACAAAACAAGTAAATTTACAAAATTGAAATTTAAATACTAGCACAATGCTTCTAATCACCCAAACCGTGGTGATTACCCGTTTAACGGATCGTTCATGTACGATCATCGATCACATTTTTACTAATATTTCTCAGGTTGTAGTTTGCGTGACCGATAATGAAATTTCTGACCACCGCACAGTTTTTTGCGAAATCGATAGTGGGAACCACGATGATTCATCGTGTGCCCACAGAAGATCTTTCAACAAGGATGCGATAGCTAAATTTAATTCGGCTTTGGCTAATGAATCCTGGGAAGCTGTTTATCGGTTGTGTGAAGTTAATGAGGCTTTTAATTGTTTTTTCGACATATTTCTACATAATTTCAATACTTATTTCCCTGTTAGGAAATATTTCGATAATAGTAAAAATAGGAGGAGTTGGATGAGCGATGAAGTCAGAATTTCGAGTGCAAACTTAAGGGATCTATGTATTCTTAAAAATAATTATCCTGTTCTAAAAAAGGCATACAATAGTGCTAAATTACGACATAGGGCTCTGTTGGCTAACTCTAAAAAGAATTACTATCAAAACAAAATCATAAATTCAGATAACCCTATTAAAGCGTCGTGGAAGGCAATTTCTGAGCTTTCAGGTAAGTCAAAACCAACTGGAAATATTAGTTTATCTGTAGACCAAGTACTGCATGAAAATCCGGCCGAAGTGGCTGAACTATTTAAATTATCATTTTGTTAATACGGCATTAGAAATTAAGAACTGTATCACACGCCCGGGTAACAATACGCAAGTAAATTCATACTGTAGCGAGTCAATCTTTCTTTCACCATTCGAGCCCGAGGAACTTATAAATTTATTAACACATAAATTAAAAGACAAAACCTCTTGCGGTTTTGACGAAATTCCAATGTTTTTAATTAAAAAGATCGTGGTTAATATTATACACCCAATGACCTACCTAGTAAATTTGTCGTTTTTAAGGGGAGAATTTCCTTTGAAGTTAAAAATAGGGAGAGTAGTTCCAATTCATAAAAAGAATGATCGTACTGATTTAAGTAATTACCGACCTGTTACGGTAACGTCTGTTTTTTCAAAAATTTTGGAGTATTGCTTTCTTGACCGAGTATCACATTTCATTGATCGAAAAAATTTAATCACTGATAAGCAGCATGGTTTCCGCAATAATAAATCTACAGGTACGGCTCTTTTGTCGTTTTACGAAAAATTGTTGGAGTACTTGGAGGCTGGTGAGTGCCCTGTTGGGATATTTTGTGATCTCAGCAGGGCATTCGACTGCGTCGATCATTCTTTACTACTACATAAACTTTACAATTACGGTTTTAGGGGGGTCGCACACGAGTGGGTCTCTTCATTTCTGACAGATAGGCAGCAGTATGTGAATATTAAGCATAATGTAAATGGCTCTGTTAAGTCAATTAATTCCAGTGTCAAAATAAATAATTTGGGAGTCCCTCAAGGTTCAGTGGTGGGCCCAATCTTGTTTCTCCTTTTTGTAAACGATTTGAATTTATTGTTTAATGATGAATTTTGGTGCTGTACGCGGACGATGTCTCTTTTCTTGTCTCTGCGGCTACAGACGACAATTTACGCGAGAGTTGTAATAGATCCTTGGGTTTGATGGTGGATTGGTGTGCGAACAACTTTTTATATATGAACGTAACTAAAACAATAACTATGAAATTTCATAATAGACAAAAGGCTTGTGAGAGCCTGGATTTAATCCTGGGCGATCAGCAATTAACAAGTACAAATAACACAAAATTTTTGGGTTTAAATTTTGACGAATGTCTTACCTGGAAGACTCATTGCGATAATCTTAAAAATAAATTAAATTCATTATGCTATATGTTTAGAAGTTTGAATAATGTTTTAACTACGGACCAGATGTTGGCGCTCTACCACGCTCAGGTGGGCTCTAGATTGAACTACGGCCTATGTTTGTGGGGTCTCGCTACCTCGGCGCCGGACGTATTCCTGGTGCAGAAACGGATTATGCGCATTATTTCGGGGTTGTCTGTTCGACAGAGTTGTAGACAGGTTTTTAAACAGTACGGTGTTTTGACGTTGACTTGCGCGTTTATTTTGAACGTGTTAATCTATATATTTCAGAACAAAAACAAATTTGCTAAAATAAACGATACACACGCAATCCCTACTAGGCGACATAACGATTTCCATATTCCATTTTGTAAATATAATGTAACATTGAAGTCTCCCCGCTACATGGGTCTCAAAATTTTTAACGCGCTCCCAAACAATATAAAAATTATTGACGATTATGTTCTATTTAAACGTACACTAAAATCATATTTATTGGGTAACGCGTTTTATAGTTTAAATGAATATTTTAATTGTTAATTTTAATTTTATTTCATTTTAATTTATAAGGTCCCATTCTCCCCCTACTTTGACAATCCCTATACATATATATACATTTATACATATTTGTAATGTAATACAGGGAAATAAATATATTATTATTATTATTATTATTATTAAAAAACAAATCAGCAAACTAGAAAACGGAAAAATTAAACTCTTTAAACTTACAATACCTTCCAGAACAAATATAATAAAAGATCTTACATCTAAATTGTGCACACAATAATATAATGCCAATTATTATAGACTGAGTTCCTTGATGGATGATATAATTTCAAATTAACCGAAACAAAATTTTTATAAAACAAATGAAATCACAAAATGGGAGCAATAAATAAAAAATTACATGTACTTACACACGGTATCAATCTCGGAACTGAGCGCCTCTTAAGGATAACAGTCGTATATAAAATAACAGCTGCGTGCAATCGCAATGCACAAATCGCAAAGAAAAAACTTCTGGAATATACATTGAACAACATAAACAATACTGGTGAACGCAATATGTACAATTGAATGAAATTAATTTAAACAACTGAACAATTAAAAGAATAAATAAAATCAATTCAATTAACAAAATCTTATACGAAATAAACATTAATTCTTGAGAAAATTTGCCCGAAACATTGATAAAGACAGATCGCAGCAAAATGTGATCACTGAAATTACAAAAACCGGGGTGCCAGGCCACAGCACCACGTTATGTAATTTTACAATGTACCATCTTTAACAAATTAAATGCGAATTGAAGCTCCACAAATCTTCCATTATTATATATTATATAATTAAGAATTGTTTGCAAATAATTTCTGATTACTATTTCAGTGTGCTGTAGCTTCGATTGTATTAATAATCGAAGATTTGTAGAACTCAGATTCGCATTTAATTTGCTAAAGACGGTACGTTTTCACACTACAACAATTAAAATAATAATGTTTTTATTGTCAATAACAATTATTCTCGATCGGTGCCACCTTGACTTATTTTTACAAGCAACTTCCAGTGCATCGTTACCTCACAGCAATATAAGCACTTAAAAAAAGTTGCTTCCAAATTCGATTCGATGTCGCATGCAGAATTCTTCCTCGTATGGGATAATCAGGCGATTAAAACTCGAAGGAGGAAAGGAGTTCGCGCGCGGACAGTCACGTTGTGACCACCTCGAAAACGTACTTAAATACATACATACATACATACATACATACAATGACGATTACTCCCAATTTACCGTAATCCAGTGATCGAGCGCTGACACATATTCGGCGCTCGTGACCTCGAAAGGTGCATAGTAAGAAAGCGGCAATTTGCAGCGTTTTACATGGGCCGCTTTTAAGGGGGGGCCATCTTGCGATTCGATGAAAGGAGAAGGGAGCGGTCCGCACATGTGATTATCACACAATACCCATCGTTGTTCTTGGTATTGGAGGTAATGTAAAATGCGTGTTAGTGCCAAGGGCGTTTTGTAAAATTTTTCGATCCATTGCACTATGGCAGTGGTTCTCAAACTTATTTAGACACTGTACCCCTTTTTATCCACAAAACATTTTAGGTACCCCTTCTCAGTTACCGGTACTAAGTAAACTATAATTAAAATATTAAACAAATCTTAAAGCCTTCTATGTAGCATAGAAGTATAGTGTTAACCTTTGAAACTGAATTACGCATCATGTTTAAATAAAAACAAAGAGATATTGTTTACAAACATTTTTATTACATTAAAAACAAACACACACAAAATTTAAAGAACAAAAAGCGCTTACTTTCAAAGAGATTAGTGAGAAGGGTGAACTTGTTTTCCTTTGCACAGTTTATCAAAATTGGGTTTTAACTTGGTTAAATACAATCTTAAATCATCTTCGACATTTAATTTGTTTCTAGATTTATTTTTAAGATAGGTTAAACTTGAGAAACCCTTTTCACATAAATAAGTGGTGGAAAACCCAACAAGAAATTTAACAGCAGTGCTTGACAGTTCTTTGTATTCCTTCCCAATACCGATCCAGAAATCTAACAATGTAGTACCAGCAGTCAAATATTTGTTTTTCAACGTGGATCACATGATACTTCAATGAGGTGTTCCTTTGAAAGATAGTCAGGTTAGTGTCCATAGCATCAGCATTAAAGGGGTCACGTATCCAGTTATACTGTTTCTCCAAAGGTGGAAAGTACTCTCTTATGCGGATCTTCAATGCATTCAAATGCTGGCCCATTTGAGTCTTGAGTTCAGTGAAATCAGATATGTTTTTCTCATTATCTTGCAAAAATGTAAGTAATCTTACAAACGGCTCGCAGTTGTTATTTTCTATTTGTTTTTTCCCAGAGAATGATCTTTTTTATCATTGCATCAGTTTTCTTTTCTATATTAAAAATATCAGAAACACTGCCTTGCATGGATAAATTCCAGATGTTGAGTTTTCCAAAAATATCACTTAAATAAGCCAACTTCAAAAGCCAATCAAAATCAGTAAAAGTACAGAAGACAGATGGGATTTGTGTTCGGTAAAAAAATTATGTAATTCTTTGTGGAGTTCAAATACACGAGACAAAACATTTCCCCGAGAAAGCCATCGTACCTCAGTATGTAGCAATAAGTTCTCATGGAGGCTCCCCATATCCTGGCATAGAATTTTAAAGTAACGAGATTTTAGGGGCCTAGTTTTTATGAAGTTCACAATTTTCACACTCTGATCAAGGACATCTTTAAGTTCATCAGGGAGGTACTTAGCCACCAAAGCCTCTCGGTGAAGGACACAATGAGTGAACTTACACTCAGATGAAACCGTTTTTAATATGGCCTACCAGCCCTGTGATGTGACCGCTCATAGCCTTAGCACCATCCATACACACTGACACAACAGTTTTTCCACTCGAGCTGGTTTTCGAAAAAAAAAAGAATCTAACAAATTGAAAAATATCTTCACCTTTTGTCGATGTTTTAAGTGTCTTACAAAATAAAATATCTTCAAATATTTCATCTTGAAAATGCCACATGCAAAAACGATCAGTTGGGCTAGGCCAGCGACATCCGTGGTTCATCGAGTTGTATACCAAAGCAAGGACTAGCTCGAATTGCTCCAACAAGTTGTTCTTTTGTGTCATACGCCATATCACTAATTCTCCTTGAAACTGTATCATTTGATAATGGAATTGCTGTAATTCTTTTTGCCTCGTTTCTCCAAACATACAAGAAACAATTTCTGCTGCGGCAGGGAGGATTAGGTTTTCGCCAATAGTATGGTTTTTACCAGACTTCGCAATTAAATGACTAACTTTGTAAGAAGCTTTTAGAGCACTTTCATTTTGTTCTGCACCAGAAAAGTGTTTTATCGTGTTTTTCCTACTTTTCAAATCTTCCAAAAGACGTTCAAAGTACCGTAACTCCTTTTTGACTAAGTTCTCATGTTTGCTTTCAAAATGGCGTTTTAAAAGAGAAGGTTTCATAGAATTGTTTGATAAAATTTCTGAACAAACAACGCATTGTGGATTAGGCTCGTCTGAGCTTTCCAGTCCAAGTAAAACCTAATTTTAAGTACAACTCGTCATATTTTCTCTTTTTACTTTTATATTCATTTGTCAGTTTTTCGGGTTTTTTATTTTTTCCTTGAGCTGCTCATTAGTAACAAGACGTTCAGGTCTACTTTCATTTTGTGAAGTTAATGGCCCAGAATTTTGATGCAGATCTTCATGAGGCCTTTTCTTTAGGAGCCATTTATCCATTGTTAATTTTTATTGTAAAATTCACTTACGTGGTACCTGACTCAGTTTTCAAACAGATGTCCGTAAACGTGTTTCAACAGGATTGAGTGTCCGCAGAATAACACAACACACCACAAAAATAACACAATACTGAGAGCGAGCTTGTAATAACAGGCAATGCTACTGCAGTGCAGTGACACGAGTGATTGGCCGGCCACACAGCCCCACTCTGATGACTAAGCCCTTAGTGGCGCGCGCACGTCAACGTGTCCCGGGTTGTTTTATTTTATTGTTGGCCGGCCGCGTACCCCCTAAAAATTTCGTACACAGTTTGAGAACCACTGCACTATGGTATAGAATCTATACAGACTGTCCAAGATAAGGACCCATGCATAGGGATTTCGTTAACGGTAAAAGATAGAAAGGTGATTAAATTAGAGAAAAGTTGCGTAAATTGTGTTGAGAAAATCAAAATACCGTAAATCGTTTTTGAGATATTGTTATAACATTACCTAAACTCGATTTGTGTAGTGTAATTATTACTAGTAGTTCTAATTGTTAGTTTTATATTAAGGATTTGTTGTGCGCGGACCACAGGCATTGTTTATTATATTTTAGTTTAGTTTCATTTCTATGTTTACCTTCAACGTTTATTGAACTGTCCCTTCATTTCATTTTACGACTCTTTGTCCAATTTCAACGTTACTCTGTCTTTTTACCATTACGTGTTCAGTTCCAAATTCATTGTATTACCTAAAAACCTTTTGCCGTTTATATTAGTTAGATTGTATACAATTGTAACCACCTTACTTTGACATTCACCGCCAATTCTATACTCCAATGCATATTTACTGTTTTATAACTTTAGCACCCTCCAATCGCATAATTCCGACTCTTAGTCTGTTTGTTTACCAAAACATGCAACAGCGAAGGACCACCCGTTGCGTTCGATTCTGGGAAATATTGCCGACCTAAAGGTTATATAAGGATGCTCCTTCAGGGAAACAAGAGAGAATCATCCTGTTGTCCAAACACTCTGTGTATCTCTGCTGTTACATGTGTTAGACAAGTGATTTGCAAATTGTCCTAAGTAACATTACTCTTTTCGAAACCGCGTATTGTATTTCTGTGTAATAAACGTAGTTTAGAACAAGTGAATGTTTTATTTAAACCCGGACAAATCGGTTGTGGACGATAGGAACCATAACAATATTAAGAAAAAAATTAAAATCGTAAAATTCTTATTTCTTGTCTACACACAAAAAAATAATTACTGAATTTGAATATAAATGGATCAGATTGAATAAAACATAACTTCCTATATAAGCAAGAAGATGATCTATGTATATTGAGAATAAAATTTGTTCAGTTTTCCAAACCTGTGAATTTGTTAGACGAAAATTTTTTTGTTCAAATGTAATCAATATACTAAAATCATTATGAACATATAATATTTTCACCACAAAAATAATTATTTTAGATTTGAGTAAATAGATTTCCTCAACTGGAAACTATCATATTTATGCCTTAATAATTTATGTACATTTGATAGAAGTACATATATAAAAGTATTATTTGAAGTATTGCCATTATTTGCTTCCAACATATAAGTGTATTGAACTGATAATACTTACCTGCTTAATCTAAGCATTTCTACTATTCAAGGGTAATAATTACCTAACTAATTTTGTGCCTGTAACACCAAAAAATCTCGGTAAGGGAAAATTAATAAATAAAGAAATATTATGTAATTAAATAAATTTACTGTCATACTTTATAGTTTTACATTGTTTGGGAGAAGGTAGCGTATCGGGGTACTCCAGGAGTGCGCACGGGATATTGATGCGTAAAGGTATAGATGTTATGCATATTCGTCGTTGCGACCGGTGTTCTCAGGATACTTCCCAGTCAATGTCTGGGCCTGGTATCTAGTCGGCGTTGGTTACTGATATAATTTTAATCAGTATAATAATTTGCTGATATATATAAACCAATAATCAGACAATTATATGGGTAATCGGTCTGTCTAAATAAAACCAAATAAATACCTCAATATTTCGTTTTAATTTAAAACATCATCAGGAGGCACTAAAAATATACAAATTAAAATGAAACAATATACAAAATCACAATAAGTAATTGCTTACAAGTTGTAGTATTAATGACAGCTGACAAAATGATAAATAGTTAAAACATTTAAATGCAAATCAGGGCTAGACATATTAATTTAAAAAAAAAAAAAAAAAAAATTGTTTACAGTTATACATATAAAATAAATAGAAAAAATGTTATTGATGTAAAATATTGCAATAAATACTACTTAATTGATTAGTATCAGTTTTAAAATTAATAGCATTACTACAATTTTTTATATTAACCATTTCCAAAAATAATCGTTTTTTGTAATTAGGTTCTAATTCAAGTATGGAAATACCATCATAATTAAAACTATGTTTACGATCTTGGACATGTAGAGATAAGGCACAAGAACGTTTTCCGATACGACAATCACTTTTATGTTGTACTATTCTGTATATCCTAGACATATTCTAAACAAATTGATTTATTCTTCGAATATGTTTGATGGTCCTACAGATGAAGGAGCTCCTTTACAATTTAAGTATTATAAACTTCCCTTCATAGAAGGTTTGACCAATAAAATCATACAGCATTTTAAACCATTTGCTAATGTAAAAATTGCAAAATACAACATGTTAACAATTGGTAGCATTTTCACTAAAATTAAAGATAAAACTCCAACTCTTAATCAAAAAGATGTAGTATATAGTATTCCTTGTACCGATTGTCAAGGTTGTTATGTTGGTCAGACGTCGCAAATTGTAAAGAACAGAATAGTACAACATAAAAGTGATTGTCGTATCGGAAAACGTTCTTGTGCCTTATCTCTACATGTCCAAGATCGTAAACATAGTTTTAATTATGATGGTATTTCCATACTTGAATTAGAACCTAATTACAAAAAACGATTATTTTTGGAAATG
This sequence comes from Protaetia brevitarsis, assembly GCA_004143645.1. Lineage (NCBI taxonomy): Eukaryota > Metazoa > Arthropoda > Insecta > Coleoptera > Scarabaeidae > Protaetia > Protaetia brevitarsis. Next base: position 191,337 of record RXPK01000525.1, on the reverse strand, counting down.
GTTAATATAAAAAAATTGTAGTAATGCTATTAATTTTAAAACTGATACTAATCAATTAAGTAGTATTTATTGCAATATTTTACATCAATAACATTTTTTCTATTTATTTTATATGTATAACTGTAAACAATTTTTTTTTTTTTTTTTTTTTTTTTTTTTTTTTTTTTTTTTTTTTTTTTTTTTTTAAATTAATATGTCTAGCCCTGATTTGCATTTAAATGTTTTAACTATTTATCATTTTGTCAGCTGTCATTAATACTACAACTTGTAAGCAATTACTTATTGTGATTTTGTATATTGTTTCATTTTAATTTGTATATTTTTAGTGCCTCCTGATGATGTTTTAAATTAAAACGAAATATTGAGGTATTTATTTGGTTTTATTTAGACAGACCGATTACCCATATAATTGTCTGATTGTTTACGAAGTCCGGTCGATATTCCTTTTATTCTATAAACCAATAGCTAGTAAATACCTACATATGTTTAATAATGCACACATCTACCATGTTCATATATTATCGACACAATAGCGTTGACTCTAAGTATTATTTTAAAGTTTTTTAAACCAGTAACCCTTTAATATTAGATAACACGTACATACTTACCTTCGAATATTTTAATGGTAGCATCTGTGCATCAGCCCCATTCCACCCCATTCTCTAAGTAGCTGTGAAACGGCTGGGGTATCCATCTAGATTTACTTACACTCACAACCAACAACACTGTTCGCTGGTCAATCAAAAAGTGACGCCAAGTAAAGCGTATGTATATGCAAAACCCCTAAATCCCCCTAAAAAAGAGGGAACCAATGACAGACAAGTTTTAGTGCAATAAATGGTGGGGTAAAATTCGTTTCAAACGTTTCAATATTATGGTAATTTCAATTTTATATTTCATGTTTTCAGGGAATGCTCATATAAAGCGATAGGGGATGATATTTACTTCCTAATTCCGAATTAAAATACAGGGTGTTCTATTTAAAAAAAAAGAGTTTTCTGCATTTGAAAATATGTCACTTTGTTCCTCAGTTTTGAACACCTTGTATGTTAGAATGTAAAGTGTGCTTACCGTTTCTTAGAGTTATATCTCCATTCATAACATAGCAAATTTGGAGTCTCTACTTGCAGTATTAACCGAGATATTAATTTCTCAATGATGCAATGATTATGACTAAAAAAAAAAGAAAAACTTAAATAACTCAAAAACGGCAACATGTAGCTATAGGAATAGCTAATGAAAACTGATGTATTTATAGTTGTTGAATCCAAAAATGAATAAAAAATTAGATCATTCTATTTAAAATAACAAAGTTGACATTGATTTCCGGTCAACCGGAAGTGATATTTTGGTTAAGGTATTCTACATTTATAGTTCCAATCGAACAGATACTGGTGCCAAAATCTCAAATATAAGTAAATAATAGAACATCATTAACTTTTAATGAACCAGTTACGTGGAATACCCTGTATATCTAAGTACATAACTATACATTTCGTCCGAATAGAGACCCACTTTTAGTAGCTTTATTCTAACACAGTTTCATTATATCTTATGCACTTATTTATAGGTTAAGTAAATTTGTATAACTTACTAATGTTAATTAAAGAAGACGAAGAGAAACTATTTGTAGGATACAAATAATCCATAATTCATAGACACATTAGTGTATATAATATATTGTAATTCACAAGCCATTGCACTGATAATAAGATATAACATATCTCAGTTAATTGATTATATTAACGCTGTTCTTATATGAACAAAAAACATGCAATGGATAAATAATAAATGTACATTTTTTCACGAATCGCATTGTATTCAAAGTATCTCGCAGTATTTAATAATGACTCAAATTGTTCACATCAAACATTGACGTAAACACTAGATCAGATATAAAAATAAATTAACAATAATGAATTGCTTTTAAAAGAATGTCGTAGTGCATGTTATAGGAGTCATTATTACGTATTCTAGTCCAATAACATCGTACCACGTCATACGTACAGCTCGCATGGAATATGAAGACAAATATAGCGCGATTCAAAGCTAGTGTGCCACGTCAACAACTCTTGTTTATTAAATCTGTATGTATGTATAGTAAGTAAGTACGTTTGGTACTTATTCTTATTACATTTACATACGTACATGTTCGCAATGTTGTCTCGGTTTATATCTACGTAAAGGCACGTTTAAATAATTACAAGAACGTTATTGAGGAGAGAAATGTTCGCACCGGAAGTCCATGAGAAAGAATCCGAATGTGGAATGTCAATTCGTTTTGATTCTATAATAGTATGGGCGGTGTTGGATTTGTGGGAATGAATTAACATAGTCGATATGGTATGCGGGAAATGTAATTCACGGGATAATTAAGCGAATATTATATAATTTTTCCTTACAAGGAAATTTATTGGCTTCCTGGGGTATCTAAAACTTATTTTTGGTAGCTAATCTGGGTTGTGAAATAATTGTAAGCTCGGATTACGATATATAAATATGTTATTGCCCTTATACAGGGTGTATCAAATAAAAAAATAAATTTTGCTTGGGTGTTAACTACACGACATATAAAGCACAAACCCACCGAAACCGGATTTCATCATTAAAAAAAAAAAGGAAAATTTAGAGCCAAAAATTCTTTAGTCCGGACCTGATGCAAGAAAACATCATGTTAAGCACCCGCTAAACATGGTATTATGTATAAATACATTGCACTCATTTAGTATTAGTCTCAATGGTATGCCGTAAATTCATTTAACGTCATTCTGATTAAATAAATACCCTTGTAAAAATAGCAAAACTGAGGCATTTTAAATTTCTTTTTTTTATAAAATAAACATTCGTTATTTGTTAAGAGCATTCTACGTAAGTCTACAAAGTATTATTTTTAATATTCTGATAAGACGTTCGAGCTTCACCGGATATGCGACTTCAGTAGTTACAAAAAACGTAAATATTTTTCTTTTGCTTTGTCGAATCGAGAGTTAGTTGTTAATAAACGGTACCACAGGAATCTGAGTTATTTCTTTTGGATTTATTTAATCATATAACGCAAAATGAATTGAATCGAATTACACAGAAATAAATGTAGATACAGAAAATTTGCAAACACGCCTTTTTACTATGATATCGCGCGAAAATGAATCTATACATTCCCGCGCTTTTGCCGATGCATCAAGCTTCGATTTTCTTTATATGAAATCATGATGGTCCTAAAAAGGATCGTTTTTTTGAGACGGGAAGAATTTAAATAAAATATTCGAAGTGGCTTGCACTCCAAGCGCCGATCCACACAAAACTAACAGCGGTAATGGCTGAATGATAGTGGTATGTGGGGGTATATTCGGGACAGCATTTAAGTTGGGCACAGGTGCGGCTCTAGCCCACGGCATTTATAAAATAGTTTTTTTCTCGTTAATGCTTACAGATAGACCCCCTGTGCATTAAGACTTTTTGATCGTAAATGATTACAGCTGCTACATATTATTATATTTACCTCTATATCGGATACACCCTGTATGCACGAAAATTAAATAATAAGTTAAAAAACTTCGAAAGAAAAAAAAAACATTATTGCAAAAATAAAGTTAAGTTGAGTTTAAGCACTTGTTTTTACCAAAGACATTACAGAACTATCTCTTACAATTGATGAAAGAAGAGAATTTTGTTTCAATTTTTATTATTCCTGTTTTGACTATAATTTCAGATCGAATACTGAATTTAAAAACTTGTTTTTACCAGAGAAGATACTAAAACGGAATTATCTCTTACAAATGACGAAGGAGAAGTGATTATTTTAATGTTTATTAATGATATAATTTTCTGTTACTCTTGTTACTCTGACGAAAGAAAAGAGAAAATGTTTATTATTATTTTGTTGTTTTTATCAGAGATGCCACCAAAACGGAACTATCTCTTACAATTAAAGAAAGAGAAGAGAGTATTTTGCTTTAATTTTTATTGCTTTGCTTTGTCTGTAACTTAACATGGAGATACTAACTTTAAAAACTTGTTTATATCGTAGACAGCAAAACCGAACTATCTCTTACAATTGACAAAAGAGAAGAGAGAATGCTGTTTTAATTTTTATTATTGTTTTGTTACTCGTATTTTGAATATAACTTCCGATCGAATACTGAATTTAAAATCCTGTTTTTAATAGATGCCACCAAAACGGAACTATCTCTTACAATTAAAGAAAGAGAAGAGAGAATTTTGCTTTAATTTTTATTCTTTTGCTTCGACTACAACTTAAGATGGAAATACCTAAATTTAAATACTTGTTTATATCGTAGACACCAAAACGGAACTATCTCCTACAATTGACAAAAGAGAAGAGAGAATGCTGTTTTAATTTTTATTATTGTTTTGTTACTCTTATTTTGACTATAACTTCCGATCGAAATACTGAATTTAAAATCCTGTTTTTAATAGATGCCACCAAAACGGAACTATCTCTTACAATTAAAGAAAGAGAAGAGAGAATTTTGTTTTAATTTTTATTCTTTTGCTTCGACTACAACTTAAGACGGAGATACTGAATTTAAAATCCTGTTTTTAACAGAGAAGCCTCAAAAAAAAAAACCGAGCTATCTCATGGAATTAACGAAAGTGAAGAGAGAATTTAGCTTTAATTTTTTGATTATTGTTTTGATATCCTTATTTTCATTATAACTACAGATCGAAATAATGGATTTAAAAACTTGTTCATGCTAAAGACACCAAAACTGAATCTTTTACAATCGATTAAAGAGTGATTTTTTTTTTAATTTTTACTATTGCTATAATTCTTTTATTGTTTATTATTCAAAGCACATAAAATACAGGGTGAGTTTTTTATCTTGAGACAACGGAATATCTCTAAAATATTGCATCAAATCAAAAAAAGATCTTAATAAGATTTGTTATAATGTGGGAGGCTCACTGAATGGTGCCTAACTCGATCCCCCACTTCACCCCCCCAGAGTGGGAGGGGGGACAACTTTGAAATCTTAAATGGGAACCCCCATTTTGTATTGCAGATTCGGATTCTACGCCATCAAGTATGTAGTTTTTGTCTGAAACTTTTTTTTTCGATTCTTAACAGATTGCGTTGTAATCGCAAAAAAAACATGACTGTGAACGTCTATTAGAAAAAATACACAAAAAGAGAAGCAAGCAAACATGATTTTGTGTTTTTTTATTTTAACATAAACTAACATTTCAAAAAGCCATGTGTTCGAAACTGTGCCCCTTCACTTCGATACATTTACTTATTCGCAATTGGAATGCTATTCAACGATACAAAACCGTACTTTATTCAGTACTTGACAAGCTGTGAATACTTACACATTGTCCGATCCCCATTTAGATTATTAATTATTAATCCAATACAAATTAGTTGTGTAGTAGTGTTGAATATTTGAACAGTAATGGAGGCTATAACATTACAAGAGAGAATTGAAATCATTTACATCTATGGAGAAAGTGGTAGGAATATCGATGATGCTGTTAATCTTTATTCACAACGTTTTCCCGACAAGGTGCGATCGCCCGCTTCTTTTTACCGAGTCGTTCAACAGTTCTCTAGCGAAGGAACTGTACAGCCAGGAAAACGTAATCGCCGAAAAACAATTGCTGGAGAAAATAATGACATCGCGGTATTAGCTGCAGTAGCCAATAATCCGCACAATAGTACTCGAGAATTTCTCAGTACACTATCTGCCAAATATTGAATCGTAGGAAATATCATCCATTTAGAGTTTCCATGCATCAAGAATTTCATGGCGATGATTTTCAAAATCGAGTGCGATTTTGTCAATGGGCGCGCTTCAACGGATACAAGATAATCTCAATTTTTTTGCTCGAGTATTATTTTCTGACGAGGCGACATTCACAAATCACAGTACGGTAAATCGGCACAACATGCATTACTGGAGTATCGAAAATCCCCATTGATTGCGCCAAGTTGAACATCAACATGCTTGGAACGGTAAATGTATGGTGTGGAATAATTGGCAATAAGCTTATTGGTCCATATTTCATCGATGGAAACTTAAATGGTGAAAAATATCGAAACATCTCGCAGAACGAACTTCCAGTGTTACTTGAAGACCTTCCCTTAGACGTACGACAAACAATGTGGTTCCCACATGACGGTTGTCCAGCACATTATTCAAGAATAGCACGAGAAGTATTAGATCGAGCCTACAATCGTCGATGGATCGGAAGAGGTGGTCCAGTGTCTTGGCCTGCAAGATGGCCAGATCTTACTTCCCCTGACTTTTTTTTGTGGGGCAAGATAAAGCAGTATCTGAATTTTTCATCTAAAATCTAGTTAATGTTCATTGATACCACAGTGGATATCTGAAGCATTCATTACTTTATTATTCCTTGCTCCCTGTATTTTCAAAATAACCATGTGAGTAAGTTAGTTAGACTTAAGTTCATTATAAGTATTACCAAATTCATTTTTCTCTAGTCTATACAATTGCTTAATTAATGTTGTTTGAATGAAAGTAATAATTATTTTTTCTCAGTGTGCAAACAATTAAACCAACTATACCATTTTTTACTATATAGTGTGTTCATATAACGATATGACTTATTCACTAGCACTGGCATTTCAGAAAAGAAATGTTTACTTAATCATATTAAATACAACATAATTATTCTCTACTTAAGAAAGGACCACTTTCTCCTAATACGGCCGATTATTTCATTTGCATAATTTTTTCTGTACCAGTTGCTGTAGATATGGGGATAATCCCTGTAAACATCATTAGTCAAATCGTTATTCTATGGACAGACTATACAATAATAATCGCGCCCATTATTTATTATGCATATTGCTTCCATCGTTCTACGTGTATGAACAGATGTTTTACATCTGCCCAGTGTCGAAACAACCCAACGCACAGCTAATGAATGACTCACCGTCGAAAACCACGTAAGAGGATCCGACAAATCCATAATAACGCATGTACTTGCTTGTACCTTACGAAACAACAGACAGCGTTTAACCGATTCTTATCGGAATCACCAACTTCAAGGCTATTTTTTACTCGTTAATGGATAACTTGAGCAGCAACATACAGACACGACATCGAATGATAACCCATCAACATCATTCATTCGACATCCTCAAAGATTATCATCGAGATAATTTATCAGAGATTTCCGTTCATTTGCATATACTTATACGTATACTTGTGTGGAGTTGTCTGGTTGGCTTGAGAAGATGCTAAACGTAACTGTTTGACCTTTCTATAAGTTCACTTTCTCCTAGAATGGATGAAGAGAAAGTTTCGGTTCTAATTATAAGATGGTTATGTGATGTGTGATGGTCCTCTTCATCTGTTTAGATTATTATTATTATTATTTACGAACTAAAAATAACTGTTAAACGTATATAGTTATACAAAGTGTGTAAAATATTCGTGAAAGACCTGATGCACATGACAATCTTCTATTCTTTTTTGTTAAACTCTGTTATTGTTTGTCCTTATATTTGTAATTACTAGAGATCGGATTATATGCAAAGAAAAACTGGGATATATGCACATATACAGAGTATATCAGATATAGAGGTAAATATAATAATATGTAGCAGCTGTAATCATATACGATCAAAAAGTCTTAATGCACAGGGGGTCTATCTGTAAGCATTAACGAGAAAAAAAATATTTCGCAAATACCGTGGGCTAGAGCCGCACCTGTGCCCAACCTAAATGCTGTCCCGAGTATACCCCCACATACCACTATCATTCAGCCATTACCGCTGTTAGTTTCGTGTGGATCGCCGCTTGGAGTGCAAGCCACTTCGAACATCTTATTTAAATTCTTCCCGTCTCGCAAAAACAATCCTTTTCAGGACTATGATTTCATATAAAGAAAATCGAAGCTTGATGCATCGGCAAAAGCGCAGGAATGTATAGATTCATTTTCGCACGACATCATAGTAAAAAGGCGTGTTTGCAAATTTTCTGTATCTACATTTATTTCTGTGTAATTCGATTCAATTCATTTGCGTTATTGATTAAATAAATCAAAAGAAATAACTCAGATTCATGTGGTACCGTTTATTAACAACTAACTTTCGATTCGACAAAGCAAAAGAAAAATATTTACGTTTTTGTAACTACTGAAGTCGCATATCCGGTGAAACTCGAACGTCTTATCAGGATATTAAAAATAATACTTTGTAGACTTACGTAGAATGCTCTTAACAAAAAAGGAATGTTTATTTTATAAATAGAAGAAATTTAAAATGCCTCAGTTTTGCTATTTTTATAAGGGCCTTTATTTATTCAGAATGACGCTAAATGAACTTACGGCATACCATTAAGAATAATACTAAATGAGTGCAATGTATTTATACATAATACCACGTTTAGCGGGTGCTTAACATGACGCTTCCTTGCATCAGGCCCGGACTAAAGAATTTTTGGCTCTAAATTTTACTTTTTTTTTTATTTTTAATGATGAAATCCGGTTTCGAAGAGTTTGTGCTTTATATGTCGTGTAGTTAACACCCAAGCAAAATTTACTTTTTTATTTGATACACCCTGTATATGCATGGACTTTTGTGAAAATATGCATAAACTTGGGGTATATACGCAAAAAAATTGCGACAATCTGCAAAATTTTTACATAAAATGAATAAGAGCAGAAATTTAAACATTAACTTTATTGCACATAATTTTTTCACATATTTCTAAAACAATTTATAATTAAATGTTTTTCAAAATTGTGTAAAAGAAAGTTTTGTCTTCTGTCAGAATACATATGTTTCGAAATAGAAAAGCTTGTTTCAACATCCACAGATGTAATTGGTGCGTTTTTTAATTTTGCAATACATTCTAAACTAAAATTAAAGTCGAAATCGTTTACTGTTTCACCTTCCAAAATTTTCTTAACTTTCTTCAATTTGAAACATCCTGCATTTTTATTTATCACTTTTTTAAATCTATCGTATATTTACCTATTGTACCCTTAACCTTCTTACATAGCATATCAAATTCGTCTACTATTTCGACTGATTCCAAGAGCGACATCCCTTGCGTTTCTAGTTTACGAATGGAACTTGAAACAAAGCTATAATTTGACTTAATATACAAAAGGTTTTGTAGCAATTCTGTTGATGTTACTATCTTTTTACAGTTTTCTAGAGTAATGCAGTGAGCAGTGATTTCAAGAATTACATTTTTTATTCCTTCAAAATTATCGGCGAAAAAAAATTGCAACCTCTAACCATGCATGTACCCCATCTCGTAATAATCGGTTCAGGAGGCAACTTAACACCGGGAAGTCGCTCCTTATAAAATTGGATTCGTAAAGGTACTTTTAAAAATACTTTTTTGACATTGCTAATTAAATCATTAATCAAAGGGAATTGATTCCTAATGTCTTCGGCTACACGATTGAACCCATGAGCTAAACAAGTGGTATGAATAATGTTACTGTAAAAAAAAAATTAAATTTTGCACGGCTTTTATCATGTATGGTGTAGCGTCGGACAACATTAGTAAATTTTTTTCACAAGGTATACTTCCAGGTAAAAAGAAATTTGATAAACCTTTTTGAACGAATTGGGCAATTGTCACATTATTTGTTTTTTGAAGTTCTTTACAATAAATTAAATATGATTTACCTACAATATCTTCATGAAGCATTCCTATTAACAAATGGGCAATATAACGGCCACACTTATCCGTACTTTCATCTACCATGATATAAATAAAATTATTCCCTACCATTTGTTGAATTCTGCTATTGTTTGCTGTAACAAGATGTGACATAATTTTTCGTAAGGTACTTTCGTCAGATATATTATGTTTGCAAAATTTTTGCAGAAATGATTTCAAATTAACATTGTTTAATCTTGCTAATGGTATGTTAGACGAAATTAATGCGTTACACAGATCCGTATTATATTCTTCTTGTTCTGAGTTTCGTGAAGTTGAAGCTACACATTGACGTATAGATTGCTGCACACATGCGGATCGCTTTAGTTTTTCACATTTTCCAATATGTGATGGAGTTTTAGCGTGTTGATCAATCAGGTATTTTCTCTCAGAAGACACTTACAACAACGAATTGTCATTTTATATCAAAAGTTAAAGAATTTAAAAACAATCGTAAAGCTTTTAGTAAAATTAAACTTGCCAGTTTACTGCAGGCTAGACAAAATATTTTGTCGCCATCCTTTACCAGTTCAGGATATGGCTTAATCCATAAAGAAATTTTGTTCGCTATACTCATTGTATGTACGCACAGTAATGTGTGTGTTATCTTGTATATATCGTCTTTTAATTTATATATTGTCTTTTAATTTATCTTTTTTTCTTTTCTTGCATCAGAAGATAATAGACTCCCTTGGTTACAATCTAGAGGAAATGATATACCTTCAAATAAAAACAAAAAAAAATAATTTGGTATTACATACATTCATAGAACTACCCTGTATGCTGATGTGGGGCATTCTTGCTCTTCGCACTATTTATAATGTTTGGAATAGGTTACTCGTTACACATTTACTATAATTAGTTACGGAAAGTTCAAGCGAGCAATGCCTCCCGCGCAGCTCGGCGAGTGTCAGTTGTTTTTTTTTTCATTTTATTTTTTGCCGTTCTCAGAGCCAATTCAGTCGGCGTATTTGGGTCACAGGGACTATTTTTTGTTCTCTAGCGTTACCTCCACGTAACAGGAAGTCGATTTGTCAATTCGAAATTACTGATTTCATCTTATGTATGCACAAGAAGTTTCTGATGATATGGCTGTCATACGTTTCCTGAAATATAGCCATTATTTAACATGTCTCTAATAAGTGATGTATGCCGTATAGTCTGTCCACGGATATAACGATTTGAATAATGAGAGTAATGAGCATTAGCGGGGATTATACGCTACCTCCTGTGGCGGGTACAGCTCCTTCCACAAAAAGGTTAACAATCTGAATCGCGATTTTGATTATATATTCTCAGGTTGAACGATACATACAACTGTGTTTATTGGAGGTAATTTTATTCATGCCAGCTAAAGAGTAGCCCACATACGTAATGTTTACTCGTATTTGATAAATTCATATTTTATGTCCGCTATTCATTTGGTAAATTGTCTATGAAAGTTGTTTTGACGACCTTGATTTATTATCATTAGCTTTCAAATAAGGGTATCCATTCAGTTTAAGATGCAACAAGTTTGCGGCAAAAAACCACAAAGAGAAGCATTTGTGTTTATCTGATATTCGCCTCTTATAACATATGTATAAACATATTTTTCATTGAAACCTCCCATAACCTTAAAATACATACAATTACGGACAAATATCATACGCATATTCTTTCATAATAAAATTAATAAAACATTTCAATTAAAATTTTGCATAACTTTAATTTTTTTTATGATCTCTCAATACTTCCTAAATAGTTAGCTTTTCATTGCTTTTTTACAACATAATACTGAAAAATAAATTGCAATTAACTCGTGTCTGCGATTGTATATCTCGACACTAATATTAGGTCTCTCTTATACTTTTTAATAGTAAAAAAAAATAGAACACTGAATAGTTGAAATGAAAGCAGAAGGTGTTGCAGAAATCAAGGCATCCTTATAAATCTGATGATGCCATTGGTAAATATGGGGACAATTTTGTGTTTCAACACGATAACTGTCCCGTGCAGAAATCGCAAATTCTGCAAGAATGGATACGTTCTGCAAACATTTATTTGACAAGTATTGACTTGGCCTCTAAATAGTCCGGACTTAAATCCTATTGAAAATGTTTGAGCTGCATTGAAGCAGAATATATATTTATACATATATAAAGACTTCATTCCAGAAAATGCAAATAAACTATGAGAAACTTCTAGTGAAGTAATAGAAAATATTGGGGACTGAAGACATTGGATGCTTCAAGATTGAAGAAATGATTTTATGCAAATGTTATAATTAGATAAAACAATAAAATAAATTTATAATGAGAACATTTTGTTATTACAGTATCACATGTGTATATGTAGGATACGTTACTAGCAAAGTATGTCCTTGCATTTACTATTGAAAATTATATATTTTATTTATATTCAAATTCGCTTATTGCTAAATGTTACAATTAAAGAATTACGAAAATGAAAGAAAGAAACTTGTCTATTCACTATATTCCATATTGGCTGTATGCAGGGTGATTCTCAATATATGCGACAAACTTTAACTGCTGATTCCTGGGGTTATTTTGATCAGAAAAGTTCATAAGAACATATGTCCAAAATCGCTTAGTTCTAAAGTTGTACAATGTTTAATAGTAAGTTAACATAATTAATGTTTTTATTATAAATTAACAAAATAATTAATAAAACAAAATTAACTTATACTAACTGTTGCAAATGACCGCCCCCAACTGCAATACAAGCTTCTATCCTCCGTCGTATTGACTAGCGAGTCCGTTCTAAAATACCAGGGGTATTTCGAATTGTTTGAAAAGCTGCGATAATACGATTTCTCAGTTCATCGACATTTTCAATGGGAGTTGTATAAACTAATGATTTAAGGTGACCCCAGAGAAAAAGTCCGAAGAATTTAAGTCTGGAGACCGAGGAGGCCTCGGTTGTGGATCTTCCCGTCATATCCACCGATCTGGATACGTATTGTCCAAAAACTCGCGAGCAACTAAACTAAAATGCGCTGGAGTCCCTTCATGCATGGAATACATTTGTAATTTTAATTGCAACGGAACTTCTTCCAGCAGTAGGGGTAGCTCCTCTTCAAGAAAATTGCGGTATACCTCGCCATTTAACCGTATCGGCAAAAAATGTGGGCCTATCAAGTGATCTCCAACAATTCCGGCTCACACATTGACAGAGAATTGATGTTGATGATGGGCATTCACTAGTTCGTGCGGATTTTCTTCGGCCCATATGTGATTATTATGAAAATTAATAATCGCGTTTCTAGAGAAAGTAGCCTCGTCGGTGAAGAATATTTGCGAGAAATAGTCAGGATTTTGTGCGATTTTGTGTTGCATCCATTGACAAAAAGCCACTCTTTGCGGAAAATCTGCCCGCAAAAGTGGCTGCACCCGTTGAATATGATATGGATACAACAGTTTAATTTTCAATATTCTCCAAACTGTGGCCTGACTAATGTTTAAAGCAAACGCAATTTTTCTGGTGCTTGTAGTAGGATGTTCCTCAATTTCATTAAGTACAATTTCTTCAACTTGTGGAGTTCTCACTGTAGATGGGTGCCGTTATCAGTCGTCCGTTTTTTTTAAATTTCCCGTTTCACTAAGACGTTGGTGAGACAGGCAAATTGATTGATGCGGGATAATACGGTTCGGGTATCGTTCTTCATAAAGACGTCTAGCAGCACGCGAATTTCCATTGGCAAGACCGTAAACGAAATGCATATCACACATCTCAGCATTCGTGAAATTCATTTTAGAAAACAGAAACTGGCAATAAACTGAATGAATACTCTGACGACTATTGACAAAATAAACAATTCCCTCTCAACACAATAGTTTTTGAACAACCTACTGTGATATTTTATCGTGTTAGTCATAGTTCATAATTTATAATTAAACATTCAATAACTTTAAAACCAAACCGTTTTGGACATATACTCATATGAACTTTTATGATCAAAATAACCTCAGGAATCAGCTCTTAAAGTTTGTCGCATATATTGAGAATCAGCCTGTATATGCGAAATACGGTATCCTAATAATAATAAATCAATAAGAACATTCAGAAATAGAAAATCTATTTTACCAAGAAATACATAAAAATATTATTTCAACGCCTGCTTGTTTATGTCTTAATAACAAAAACTAATTTATAAAAACAAGAATTCCTGTGTGGGATAAATACACAACGAATCATACATAACATCTGTTTACACCGATAAGCCGCAGTCGTAGTAAAAGCTGTAGTCCATCCTAAATGCGTTGTACCCAGAAATGATGCAAATGAGGTTTAGAGATTAGAGAAATTGGACTTTTCCTAAGTAGAGAAAATAGCTTACAGAGCAAAATGTAGTAATATATTTTAAAATCGATCAAAAATGTTTTTATAATAGACGTTTAGTGTGTAATAATCTTTGTGAAAACGTCTCTGTCAACTATACCGGAGCTAGAAGAATATTTGGTAAACAATTCATTTCTGAAATTCGAGTGCTATTAGTGCATAAGTCAAATCGTTATATCTATGGACAGACTATTATACAAACAGGAATTACCCTTAATAACTCTGCTCGCAATCGATTTACATCTGTTTACATTCAACCTGTTAGATCCTGATGAATGCACCGTCAATTTACTGTTACTCAAACCTGAGTGCGTATCTCTAGAGAGCAATTGGATGAAAAAAAGAACAGTTAGGTGTGCTACGTCACTTATACCGTATTTACCATCATAGGGGCAGAGGCGGAAGTGCACACACTGTGTAGTTGCAATAGCGTAAAGGTTAATATCAATGGTGAGTCACGGAGTTGCGTCTCACTGACCGGTTTTTCACTAGGATGATTGGGTCATTGGCAGCAAGCTGGCTTTATCGGTCATGAATGCTCCACCTATTATTTAAGCATTTCCAATATACACGGGGAATTGATATCAATTTTCTTACTTTAAATGGAGTTTTTATCGATCTAGTGCATTTTTTTTTTATACAGAGTATTACAATTGAAACAATCCACCTCATATAACTCTTTATCTGTTGTGATTTATATCAAATTCCGAAAGGAATTAATGTCATATTATTAAGGGAGCAAGTTTTAATGACGGGCATGACGATTAAAATCATTGCTTCACTCTTCAAATTTGAATAGAGTCTCATTTAAGAGAACTTTTAATATGCACACTGAGAAAAATAGGCTAAGTAAAGTATTTAGTTGATAAAAAATTATTTATAATAGATAAAGTTTTACTTGGAACTATTCTCGTTAATTAAAACTTGCAACTAAACCCAGTTTCTTGAATGCAAGTTGTTACTGTAAATAGTGCTTTTCTTAATGGCTGTTACACAGCGTACCTGACAAATTTGTGGTAAGTAACCTATTACTTATGACTAGAAACCGGATTATATGCAAAGTGCATATATTTTATTTTTTGCATATCTTTAATTATAGTCTATATGTAGACGTATTACACTAATTGAAGTTAATTAGCGCTAATTAGTGATTGCATATATTGCATATTTAGGCATTTCTATGCATATTTTTACAAAAGTTGCATATATTGCATATTTAAGCGTTTTCTTATCTTTTCTATTAGTAAAAATTCCTAGTAATTCCTAATGTAGATCGACAACCGACAATTCTCAGAGCAATAAATCTTTTACATTGGTTTCTCTAATACTTTTTCCAAGAACTGCACGTGTTTAATTTCGCCTAGCAGAAGGGATGTGGTAAATACGTTTTATTATTATTAATTCCCAAATAAACTAATCATTCATTGAATATCTGTGAGCGAAACAGCATGTAATTGTGTTACGTTTTTAAATACTGTGCGTACATACAATGAGTATAGCGAACAAAATTTCTTTATGGACTACGCCATATCCTGAACTGGTAAAGGATGGCGACAAAATATTTTGTCGAGCCTGCAGTAAACTGGTAAGTTTAATTTTACTAAAAATTTTACAATTGTTTTTAAATTCTTTAACTTTCGATATAAAATGACAATTGTTGTTATAGGTGCCTTCTGAGAGAAAATACCTGATTGATCAACACGCTAAAACTCCATCACATATTGGAAAATGTGAAAAACTAAAGCGATCCGCATGTGTGCAGCAATCTATACGGCAATGTGTAGCATCAACTTCACGAAACTCAGAACAAGAAGAATATAATACGGATCTGTGTAACGCATTAATTTCGTCTAACATACCATTAGCAAGATTAAACAATGTTAATTTGAAATCATTTCTGCAAAAATATTGCAAACATAATATACCTGACGAAAGTACCTTACGAAAAAATTATATCACATCTTGTTACCAGCAAACAATAGCAGAAATTCAACAATTGGTAGGGAATAATTTTATTTATATCATGGTAGATGAAAGTACGGATAAGTGTGGCCGTTATATTGCCCATTTATTAATAGGAATTCTTCATGAAGATATTGTAGGTAAATCATATTTAATTTATTGTAAAGAACTTCAAAAAACCAATAATGTGACAATTGCCCAATTCGTTCAAGAAGGTTTATCAAATTTCTTTTTACCTGGAAGTATACCTTATGAAAAAATTTTACTAATGTTGTCCGACGCTGCACCATACATGATAAAAGCCGCGCAATATTTAAAATTTTTTATAGTAACATTATTCATACCACTTGTTTAGCTCATGGCTTCAATCGTGTAGCCGAAGACATTAGGAATCAATTCCCTTTGATCAATGATTTAATTAGCAATGTCAAAAAAGTATTTTTAGAAGCACCTTTACGAATCCAATTTTATATGGAGCGACTTCCCGGTGTTAAGTTGCCTCCTGAACCGATTATTACGAGATGGGGTACATGATTAGAGGCTGCAATTTTTTCGCTGATAATTTTGAAGGAATAAAAAATGTAATTCTTGAAATCACTGCTGACTGCATTGCTCTAGAAAACTGTAAAAAGATAGTAACATCAACAGAATTGCTACAAAACCTTTTGTATATTAAGTCAAATTATAGTTTTGTTTCAAGTTCCATTCGTAAACTAGAAACGCAAGGGATGTCGCTCTCGGAATCAGTCGAAATAGTAGACGAATTTGATATGCTATGTAAGAAGGTTAAGGGTACAATAGGTAATTCTATATACGATAAATTTAAAAAGTGATAAATAAAAATGCGGGTATTTGAAATTGAAGAAAGTTAAGAAAATTTTGGAAGGTGAAACAGTAAACGATTTCGACTTTAATTTTAGTTTAGAATGTATTGCAAAGTTAAAAAATGCACCAATTACATCTGTGGATGTTGAAAGAAGCTTTTCTATTTCAAAACGTATGTATTCTGATAGAAGACAAAACTTTCTTTTACACAATTTTGAAAAACATTTAATTATAAATTGTTTTAGAAATATGTTGTCAAAAAATTTTGTGCAATAAAGTTAATGTTTAAATATCTGCTCTTATTTATTTTATGTAAAAAATTTGCATATTGTCGCATATATGCCCCAGGTTTAGGTATGCATATTTTCTCAAAAATCAATGCATATATATGCGCATATATTCCAGTTTTTCTTTGCATATAATCCGGTCTCAAGTGATGACATTACTCATCCAACAAAGCACATGTTTTCCAGGAATTGACACGACAAAAATAAAAATCGCTTGGGCTACGTCATGCTTCCTATGAATCTAATCTGAATGTCACGTAAATTTGTAATCGTATAGCTACCTTTACCTATAACATATGATAACGTTATCGTTTAACACAAACTCTTCAATGTTGACAAAATGCAGCTTTGTGCTGTAAGGCACTGTTCAAAGTCTATTTTAGTTTTATTTGCCGAAGCTTATGGTACTAATCAGGGAATCATAAAGAAGAATTGAGACGCAAAAACTAGCGATAATACCGCAATATATCGCGTCGTATGTGTATATTAGACTTTTCTTTATGTATAATCTGCTGAGGCAAATATTTACGTAGGATTTTTTTGTGTGTGACGCGTTCTTGCACAATGCAAAGTGGCTATTGCTGCTAGCAACACGCAAAACGATTTATGTTTATCTATCGGCTTTATCAGTAGGATATTTAACTCCAGTTGAAAGAGATGGCTAATATAATACCTGAGATGCCTACATATAAAATATACCACATCTTATTGTTAGTAGTATTATTTGTATTGGAACAAAAGAACTAAGCATCAAGGAGAGGACGAATAAGTTACGCGTGTTCAGTTATATAAACCGTAAAATCTTTTTTATATTAGCATCATTATGTTGTGTGATGTGAACGTTTAAGGCAAAGTTTGTCAGTGTAAATATAGAGAGGTTGTAGGTAGTTTGTGGATTATTTCCGAAGATATATTGGATAATATGAGTGATGTTATTTTTATTGATGTTAAATGAGAACGTAGTGCGATTAAACATGCGGATTTTAATGTAAGTAGTTTTTTTTATGCTATAATTTTGTTGTTTATCGCATAACGATATCATTTTTAAATATTTGAAATTGTCAAACAAACATTTGCATTACAATAATTACATCATAGGAGTATTTTTAAAAAGAAAGTCAGAAATAATTGCGTATTTATTAATCGTTGTTGTTAGATCATTAGTAGACAACGCGGGATAGAAATTTACTAATGAATATGTAAGTACAATATACATAATTGAAAACATACCACTCATGTAACAATAGACAAATATTTATTCAATTAATTTTACCATTAACGATGTTTTCATAAAATGTAAAGTGCGCTTATTTGAAAGTTATAAACAAACAGTGCTTTTGTTTATTACTTGTATGTATCTATTAATATGGTAATTTGTTTTGATAAGGGTATGCAAAACTTACACAAAGGTTTTGTGTTATTATGATACAGTCAATGCAAAGTTTCAACTACCTACATACATAAGGTAGAAGTCCCAACTACTGACACTTTAAAGGATAGAATGATGTCAATGTTTAAGATTACAATTTTAATTTTTAAACTTAAAATAAATGTCTGTGGAATTGTTTTCAATCGAAAGCTTTTTTTTTTGTAACCCACTACACTGAGAGAAATATCCTTTTCCTTTATGTAAGACGCATATATTTAAAAAGGGATCGAATAATGACTGTGGATGCCGAACGTGTTATTAGCCCTGAGTTTGAATGCTGAGGTGTTGTTTTAAAGATAAAGTATAGATTTGTAAACATAGCGAGAGATTTAGGCCACGAAGTTGCGAGGCACTATATAATAGATATTCATTTACGAAGGATGTATTATGCTGTCGGAGTAAAGTCTTTGTTTTAAACCACTCGTCTTTTATTGGGCTTACATAGTCAGAAGTGGGATACACCTGTATTACCTGCAAATACACCGAAGTGTAGTGTACCTGTACGAATTTGTGTGCGTTCCGAAAGGACAAAAAGAAATGTTATAAACTAAAAAGTCAATCGTGCCGTGTTGTGCTGAGTGCAAGTCATGGCCGGGAAGAAATCATACAAGAAGTCGGGGAGGTCGAAAAGATCGAAAGCCTCTTCTCGGCGCCGTGATAAGTCCACGTCCTCGTCCACGAGTTGCAATTCCGATTCGTCGAAGGAGAGGTCGAGGCGAAACAAGAAAATTCGGCGCTTGGAACAAAAGCTAAGTAAACTTTCTAGTTTTTATAACGCGCCGAATGTAAATTTGTCGGTCGACGAGACATTGATACCGATATTTGATCCTAGCGCGAATACTGTGAGTGCGTTAGAATGGTCCGTAAAGATAGACGAGTTAAAGACGTATCATAGGTGGAATGACACAATTGCGATAAAGCTCGCTGCATCTCGTTTGCGCGGTAATGCCCGTAAATGGTACGATTCGCTCCGCGAAAAATACCTTACTTGGGACGAATTAAAAGTTCAATTAATCGACACATTTCCGGGCAAAATTAATTTCGGTAAATTATTAGTAGAAGCTGCTAACTATGCACCAAAAAGGAATGAAAATCTAGGCGATTATTGTTTTGTAAAAGTTAGCAAGCTTAATCAATTAAATTTAGTCATTCCGGAAATTTATATCATCGACAGCGTCATTGAAGGATTAGATAACGAAACTCTGTCCCTATCGGCAAGGGCCGCTAATTTCAAAACTGTGGGCGAACTGGCCAATTATTTAAGCCACGCAGGTTCGTCCAATGTTGTCAGAAGCGATACCAGATTTTCTAAAGGCCATAGTTTGATAATCGACAATAAAGATAGTGCGGCACACGCGAATTCTAAAAGTATTAATGAAAAAAAAAAGAATATATTGTTTCAATTGTAAGGGCGATCATCATGCTATCGATTGTGACAAACCGAAGCTATTCTGTAAGAAATGTCACAGACTCGGACATCTTCAGGAACAGTGCAATGGCACAACAGTTAGACGTACTGGTAAAATATCTACAAAATGTCAACGGAATCAATGAGGCGATACTAATATTTTTGTGATAGCTGCTGGTATCGATGGGGGTCAAAATGAAACCTCTTATCGACACAGACAGCGAGTGTACTATGATTAGAAAATCATTGTTAGATAGATGCAAAGTGCGAGTAGTATGGTGGTAGTAGTAGTTTAGCGGTACTATCATTCAACGAAATGTGTATATAGGTAGCTTTGTTAGGCGAGCAGCTACTGCAGAAGCGTTGATTACAATTGCAAGTGTCAGTTGTAATCAAGGCAGTTGTTCGGCTTTAGGTGATAGTAGACGTTCAAACGAATAATGACCTTATGATTGGTGGGATTATTCGTGTTAAAACTGCATTATATATTTGTGGTACATTTCAAACTGTATCAAATTTGTGTGAAGTAAACATCCGAGAAGTCGGTGTTTAGATATATTAGGTGAGATCTTACTGCAGAAGCATGGCAAAAAAGCAAATATGGTACCCTGCTCGTATAATTCCTGAAAAAGGAACCACGTTTGCCATTAAGAGGCTTTTAATGTGTTCAGTGCTTCATATCACATAAAACACGTCTTGAACGCGGTAGTAACGCCCAGAGCGAACGAACAGTATGAACTTGTCCACCGTACCGTTCATAGTCTGTTGGCTGGACTGCAGCAGGTGAAGCAGAGAACAAAACAACCAGCTTATCTCCCCTGGAAGTGCTGATGGGTTATTGGGGCCGCAATATCGCAGAGGTTCGCCTGTTGGGTGCTGTACAAGGTCGCCTGGAAGGACTCTACCTGGAAGGGATGCAGGCCAAAGTGTCCGCGTTCGAACGGACCCGAGTCAACAAAAGCAGGGCTTGATCGAAAACGCGCCAAGGCCAGAGGGTACCTCGTTGGCGATGTGGTCATGGTTCTGAGGATAGACTTCCCGGTGATAGGAGAAGGCGAGTAGTTGTTACCTAGAGTCAAGCGGTCATTCAAAGTAACGCAGATGCTGTACAGGCGTCGCTATTAAGTAAGACATCTGTGAGAAAAACGTGAAGAGGAAAAGGACTATAGCTGCAGTTGATGAACTGAAGCCTTGGGTCACACTAAAAGGTGAGTGACTGCAGAACAAATTGACGTCACAGGTAAGCTGCAAGCGTTGCAGAATAAGTTGACAAAGGTTGTCGCAGATAAGCTGCAAAAGTTGCAGAATAAGTCGACAAAAGTTGTCGCAGATAAGCTGCAAAAGTTGCAGAATAAGTCGACAAAAGTTGTCGCAGATAAGCTGCAAAAGTTGCAGAATAAGTCGACAAAAGTTGTCGCAGATAAGCTGCAAAAGTTGCAGAATAAGTTGACAAAAGTTGTCGCAGATAAGCTGCAAAAGTTGCAGAATAAGTTGACAAAAGTTGTCGCAGATAAGCTGCAAAAGTTGCAAAATAAGTTGTTGCAGCTTGTCGCAGATAAGCTGCAAAGGTTGCAGAATAAGTCGACAAAAGTTGTCGCAGATAAGCTGCAAAGGTTGCAGAATAAGTCGACAAAAGTTGTCGCAGATAAGCTGCAAAGGTTGCAGAATAAGTTGACAAAAGTTGTCGCAGATAAGCTGCAAAAGTTGCAGAACAAATTGACGAAAGTCGTCACAGGTAAGCTGCAGAATAAGTTTGACGAATGTTTGACATTGTTGTTTAAGGTCGAACCTTGACGAATGTTTGACATTGCTATTTGAGGTCAAACGTTAAGGAATGTTTGACATTGCTGTTTGAGGTCAAACCTTGAAGAATGTTTGACATTGCTATTTGAGGTCAAACCTTGACGAATGTTTGACATTGCTATTTGAGGTCAAACGTTGAGGAATGTTTGACATTGCTATTTGAGGTCAAACGTTGAGGAATGTTTGACATTGCTGTTTGAGGTCAAACGTTGAGGAATGTTTGACATTGCTGTTTGAGGTCAAACGTGGAAGAATGTTTGACATTAATGTTTGAGGTCAAACCTTGAAGAATGTTTGACATTAATGTTTGAAGTCAAACC
Organism: Protaetia brevitarsis; assembly: GCA_004143645.1. Lineage (NCBI taxonomy): Eukaryota > Metazoa > Arthropoda > Insecta > Coleoptera > Scarabaeidae > Protaetia > Protaetia brevitarsis. The sequence continues at coordinate 169,294 of RXPK01000525.1, read as the reverse complement.
TTGAAGAATGTTTGACATTAACATTTGAGGTCAAACCTTGAAGAATGTTTGACATTAACATTTCAGGTCAAACCTTGAAGAATGTTTGACATTAATGTTTGAGGTCAAGCATAGAAGGTTGTTTGACATTAACATTTGAGGTCAAACCTTGACGAATGTTTGACATTAATATTTGAGGCCAAATATGAAAGAACGATTGACATTAGTATTTGAGGTTGAATATGAAAGATTGTTTGATATTGATGTGTGAGGTCAAACCATGAAGAATGTTTGGCATTAATTTTAAGAGCAAACTTTAAAGAATGCTTGGCATTAATTTTAAGAGCAAACTTTAAAGAATGTTTGGCATTAATTTTAAGAGCAAACTTTAAGGAATGTTTGGCATTAGAGTTTCAGGTCAAAGCTTGCAGAATGTTTGACATTAATGTAGGAGGTCGAAACCTGAAGGATGTTTCGCAGCCTATGTTTTTTCCAAGTACCATGGAGATAGTGCGTCTGAGAACAAGAAAGGGCTTGAGGACCAGCCCTTATTTCAGGAAGGCCGAATGTAAGACGCATATATTTAAAAAGGGATCGAATAATGACTGTGGATGCCGAACGTGTTATTAGCCCTGAGTTTGAATGCTGAGGTGTTGTTTTAAAGATAAAGTATAGATTTGTAAACATAGCGAGAGATTTAGGCCACGAAGTTGCGGGGCACTATATAATAGATATTCATTTACGAAGGATGTATTATGCTGTCGGAGTAAAGTCTTTGTTTTAAACCACTCGTCTTTTATTTGGCTTACATTTAAAAGGAATTGCAGTAAACCAAAAGTTTTTGCGTTTTCTATATGGCCGACATGATTTGGTGTTTCCTTGAAAAGGAATATAATTTGAAATTCACGCAAGAAATAATATACAGGGTATTCCACGTAACTGGTTCATTAAAAGTTTATGATGTTCTATTATTTACTTCTTAATTCCGAATTAAAATACAGGGTGTTCTATTTAAAAAAAAGAATACTTTGTTTAACAAAAAGTCGCTCATATCTCAAAATCTATTAAAGATAGGTATAGGGAATGCTCATATAAAGTGATAGGGGATGATATTTACTTCCTAATTCCGAATTAAAATACAGGGTGTTCTATTTAAAAAAAAAGAGTTTTCTACATTTGAAAATATGTCACTTTATTTCTCAGTTTTGAACACTCTGTATGTTAGAATGTAAAGTGTGCTTACAGTTTCTTAGAGTTATATCTACATTCATAACATAGCAAATTTGGAGTCTCTACTTGCAGTATTAACCGAGATATTAATTTCTCAATGATGCAATGATTATGACTAAAAAAAAAGAAAAACTTAAATAACTCAAAAACGGCAACATGTAGCTATAGGAATAGCTAATGAAAACTGACGTATTTATAGTTGTAGAATCCAAAATGAATAAAAAATTAGATCATTCTATTTAAAATAAGAAAGTTGACATCCATTTCCCGGTCAACCGGAAGTGATATTTTGGTTAAGGTATTTTACATTTATAGTTCCAATCGAACAGATACTGGTGCCAAAATCTCAAATATAAGTAAATAATACAACATCAAACTTTTAATGAACCAGTTACATGGAATACCCTGTATTTTTCGTTGAAACAGTTTATTCTTTTAAGTGAAAGATATTGATAGTTGATTCAAATCCCCTTTATTTTGAACTTGAAAACTATGCAGATTGGCAGGAAACTGTAAGCATGTTCATTGAAGAGGTTTTTCCTTTTCTTATAACATTTATTCATTTTAGACTTCATTTAAATAATAAAAATGAATTATCTCCAAAAACCCATGCACTAAGGAGGGGGATTTGCCGTTAGAATGTTGTAAACCCTAGTAGTATTAGGGAGTTGGTCGCAGTGACCTCCCAAAACACTCTAGTGTGCCGTTAAAGAAATCGTCCTTTCAATGGCGATGACTCCTATCAGATGTTGTTCTAGTAAATATACCAGATTAGTATGTTACGAACATAGTTTCCAGCCTATTTTGTACAAAATATTATCTGTTACTGGAATGAAATAGGAGATGCGCCATCTATGCGTCAATTTCTCTACAACACATAAGTATATTTGCTCATCTGCTGTACTATATGGGGAGAAAACTGCTATACGAAAATAAAATGTGATATTTATTTTTATTTCCATGTAAATACTTAGTTAAATTAATAAATACTGCGCTAGATTCAAATAAATCTACTAACCAAATTATTTGTTAGATTGAATACAGGAATATTTTTAATATTCCTAAACCAAGTAATAATTTAGCAACTGTAACCAAATGCATGAAAAATGGTTGAAAACCACAAGATTGTTTTTCCCGTGTATAACAGTTTTAAAACCTTCAAACACTATATACTACTGTAAAGTTCCTTGGCTTATAAGCAAAATCAGCATTAACTGAAAAGATTCCAATTATCTCTGAAATTTCTTTAACCTCGTGCGAAAAGTATTCATTTTTGTTCATTATTGTTTGTGTATCTGAGACTTATGCACGTGGGAACATGAATAAAACTAAAATACTTCCACGTAAAAAAGCACTCAGCTTGAATACAGGTGCTTGCATTTTCCGTTAAAAGGTAAAAGTTTTAAATCAATGCATACATGCGTGTCCACGCAAATAAACCAAAACGCCCGGCTTTTTTATTTAAAGTATTGTTTATGATTCAATAATACTTAAAAGAAACTAAAATATGTTGTTAAATATGTACATAATAATAACAACATAATATGCAATGTGTATTGTCTTACTTAAAGAAGTTATAAAGACATTATAAAATATTAATCAAAACTAAGGTGCATTCCATTTAATTAGGGTTACTTTTCGTCGAAAAGCATGTACTTAAAAAGAAAATAGTCTTCCGACAAAACAGCACGCTATTTTCAATTAAAATAAACACTTTTCTGAGAAAAGGTATTCTTTTCGTTGAACATGAAAAAACCAAAAGTTATAAAATTTTTCATTTAATGCAATTTCTTTTCTCAATGTAGTTATAAAAAAAAAATAAGAGAGTACACGAAATTTTGGGACGCTTACACTTAACGCTGGCAAATATAATTTTAGCATAATTACATTTCGAACTCACAAAGTCGTTAAATATTTCAATTCAATTTCAACAAGAAGGTCCAACAACCTTACGTGATGTCTAACTCCCCCTCTTTTCCCCCCTACCCCCATTGTTTTCCTCCGTTGTTTATTTAATTAGCAATAATTTCATTACTTATTTTACTTAGCGCGTAGGAAGGTTCTAAAACTCAATGTCGCCAGTTTTATAACCTGGAGATTCGGCGCAACGATAACACACTGGCGGTTAGGCTACTGGAATAATGCATGGAAAATATGGAAATGAATTCGTTTTAGCAATAAAAAGGTGTGCTAGGTGACCTCTCCTGTGGCCTATCTGAATTTGTTGCATGGAAATTCGTATGTACGATGATGAATTAAGTAAAAAAAAAAAAATAGGAATTATTAAATAAAATAATAAATAAAAATGATTAAAATATATTTGTATTTGATGTTATATTAAATTTAGAAATTAATATTCCAGGCATTATTATATTTGCGCTGTGGAAAACAACAGCAATATTTATAGTAGAAATATAACAAAGGTACAAAGCCGTTTCAATTATTTATTTATCACCTCATTAAGACCTTTCAAACGATTATTATCATTATCATAATGTCCTCAATTTGCCAGACCGCACAATAAACCAAAAAAAAAGGCAGTTTCGGTCGTATAAAGTCTCAAGGTGAATAATAAACAAACGCAACGAATATTTTATCAATACACAGCAATCTTAAACAATAAACCGAGACTATACGCTACGTAATACCGCGCAAAATACTTAATAAGCAGAACGTGATAAGGTCAAAATGACCATGGCTGTGATTAATACTGAAAAACTATAATATATAGTATATACAGTGCAGTTTTTTAAAACCTGACATAGGCTAATTTTCTTATTTGAAGAGGTAGGCTAGTACATACTTCCAAAAGCAATATTGTAGAGAATTACTTAACTAAAAAAATTAATCTTGTTTTTGAATAAGAATAATATATTCTTTTATTAATTTATTTTACCGTCTGTGATACATTATCCCGAAAACGTTTATTTAATTAAGGGGAATACGGTATTTTTTAATTGTTACGTTGTTTGATAGTCCATTTTCAAACTTTCTTTCATAGCCAAACATTTCTTCTTATCCTAATTATTCAAATTTCCAATATAAAATTTCAAAAACAAATATTAATTTGTAAAATTACCTGGATTAAGATGTTTGTTTTGAATCAATGTGTAATTTTCTTCGATCTATCCATAGAGAAATTAGTATAGAGCAGAATCTTGTGTATACAGGTGTCCCACCGAACTGGGTCATTAGATTTTTTTGAACATCTAGTAGAAATTTGATTTTGAAACTTTCAGTGTAGTCATGGCCCACTGTGGTCTATTTAAGGAAAATATTTTTAACTTTATACACAGAGATTCAAAATGATTGTCAATTCCGCTCCTATAGATAGTAACAGGGAGTAGGTATATGCCGCGTGTTTGTAATGAAGGTTTGAACTAAGTCAGTGTTGGATCATAAGAAAGTAAACGGATCTGTCATAAATAAGGAAAACGTAACCTATATTTGAACTCGCATTATATAAACGACTATGGATTGGTGTTTCTGCTTGTAAAAATGAAATGTAATTAATTTAACTTTACTAAATTATGATTTTACAATTCAGTACTAACTGGTGTTTAACTAAATTTATTTATTACTTTAAATTATAACATACAATTAGTGTAATTATTAAGTGACAAAACTGCATCTCTCAGTACTTCTACGGTATGCATGCGGTTTCTATAGATCCTATTTTTCAGGTAGTCGAACATGAAATAATCTAATGGGGTTAGATCAGGCGATCTTGGTGACCATCTTTGTGCTCTAACGAACCTGTCAGCAAAAAACTGTTGAAGATATTGGCAGGTTTGTCGAGCAGTATGTGCTGGAGCATTATCGTGTTGAAAATAACTTGCTTCAAGCTTATTTTCTTGTAACTCTGCAATAAACAATTCCAACATCTGTTGGTAACGTTGGGCTGTTACAGTTTCCTCGAAGAAAATTGGCCCTACTATGCGTTGCCTGGACATAGCTAACCAAACTCTAACTTTTACGGAATGCAATTGCGTTTCTCGAAATTTGTGTGGATTTTCTGCAGAGCAGATACAATAGTTTTGTAAATTGATATAGTTTGTTAGATAAAACCAGGCTTCATCCGAGAAAAATGATTTGTTTAGCAAGTCATCGTCCCTTAAATTGTTATTAAACCAATGACAATATTCCAATCGCCTATCGTGATCTAATGGTAATAATTCCTGTACCGTAGAAACTTTAGGGATGAAAATGTAACTTCCTTTTGACACCTCATTGCGCTGAAGTGTATGATAAGCCTATAAAATTATAAAATGTAATAAACTATTTCACTTAATGTTAATATTGATTTTTCACTTGTTTGTTGAGCTATTACTACAGATAAATTCCCTTATTTTCTTACAGTATTCAGAAATACTATTGTTGGTGATATTAGATGTAAATATAAACGATTTGAAAAAAATTATAAGATAAATAATCGAAAGATACTACAACACGCACGCCAATGTCGCTAAATGTCAAGAAAATTCATTAATGTATGAAATTTGTATGTAGCTAACTTCGCTCATTAAATTGGTAATAAGTATAGATAAATTTTTCCGGAAAACAGTTTTTTTTCTTACGACAATCATTTTGAATCACATGGTAGCACTTTCGGTGTACAGGGTGTTGATGTCAACTTTCTTATTTTAAATGGAATGGTATAATTTTTATCGGTCTAATGAATTTAGCGAGTCATTTGCAACTAGTTTATATGAAGGTTCCCTATCCCTAAACTCGACCGTTTTTGAGATATTTTCATTTTCGTTGATTTTTTAACATTTGCACTCTTTCAAATAAAGTCAAATAATTCATGAGATAGCTGATATTTAGTGGTTCTACTAAATTCGATGTAAATAGTAGGCTAAGTAGTAGCTATAAAGTGTTATAGCAATAATCACTGAATCACATACAGGGTGTTCAAAAACGCGCCTCCAATGTGGATGCCTTTAACCTAACGTAAACTTTTTTTTTTCAAATAGAACATGGTATTTTTTACTACAGCATTGAATGCAGGGCTAAATTCTACATCGATTGATATTAGGGTTTGGTATACCTATTCTTAATAGTTTTTGAAGTATTAGCATTTCTTGCAAAAAATTGCTAAAAATATGCCTAAATTCCAAGTTTCAAACAAATAAAATGAGTTTTTTTTTCCTACAAAACATTCTGTACATTATTAGTCAAACCTATCTAAATATTTATGTTTCAGATATCTATCGTTCACTAGTTTCTTACTAATAGTAATGTCTTTTAGTCATAGAGAACGTACATTAATTATTAGATATTAGTAGGCCATGAGATGTGCTAACAAACAAGTGATATCCATTGTTGGTAATTTTATCAAATTGCGCAGTGATAAACCGATGCTGTATTAACAAGTCATATCTTTTATAGTAAGTCCTGATGCTGTCAACTCCTTCACACATTTTCTTTCTAACAAGTAAAATATTGTAAATCGAAAGAAATAAGAAAAACATTGAAAGTTACATATACAAATACCATTTTAGACTTGAAGAATATAACAATGATTAGATACCTAGACTTACTTCCAATGAATAAAAAACCTCGAAAAAATAAAATACAAAAGGAAATTAAAGGAGATATAATATTTCAAATATTGTTCACTTACTAGACGAGATATTTTATTATTAAAAAAAAAGAATTAAATGTTAATTGACGCACACTAACCCACGGTGAAAGTTTAAATAACTGTATAAAAGAAAAACACAGGACTATAAGGTAATTTTACAAATTAATATTTGTTTTTGAAATTTTACTTTGGTACAATTAATTTATAGGAAATTTGAATAATTAGAATAGGAAGAAATGTTTGCTATGAAAGAGTGTTTGAAAATGGACTAAAAAAAAAGTCCGAAACGTATAACAATTAAAAAATACGTACTATATTCCCAATTAAATAAATGTTTTCGAGATAAAGAAAAATTAATAAATAATTTCATTTCAGTGTTGCCAAATACCCGTTGGTTACTAAAAAAGGTGTTTTTGTAAGTGGAAACAATTGTAGTTTTTTAACATAATTTGAGATATCTCAAAATTCTCAATAAAAATATTATACATTTTTTTTTTTGTTGGAGTAACAGTTTTAGAGCAATCAGTGAAAATCTACTAAAATTGTTTTTTAAAACCTAATGTAGGCAAACTTTCTTTTTTGAAGAGATATACCAGTACAACCAAAAGAAATATTGTAAAAAATTACTTAAGTAGGAAAAATTGACAAATAACTTCTTTATAGTGCTGCCAGATATTCCAGTAGTTACTAAAAAGGTGTTTTTGTAAATGGCAACACTGTAGTCTTTAACATAATTTGAGAGATTTCAAAATTATCAATAAAATATGTTTTACAGTTTTTTTTTTTTGTTGGAGCATTAATTTTAGAACAATTAGCAAAAGAAACTAAAATAATCGGCAGGAAATAAAAAAAAAGCTAACATAAAATGTTATTTTAAAATACAATAAAAAATAACTCTGTAAACTAATCAATTATTATTTTTTTAATAAATGTTCAAACTGGTGCCCGTCTTGTAATCTGCAACAATGATGTTAGTAACTGAATCGAAGCGTTATTTTTATACACAGTCAAATACGCACAACAGTTTGTAAATGACACAATGACAGAACATTCATTGGAAAGAGTGCAAACGTCAAAATTTTGACAAAATTGAAAATATCTCAAAAACCATTAGCTTTAAGAATAGGATACATTAACACAAACTTATCAAAGATGATGCAAGCAATACACTGGACTAATAAAAAATGCAGCATTCCATTTAAAATAAGAAAGTTGATGGCGACATCCTGTATACCAAAGGGCTATAAATTGAAAAATATTTCCTTAAATAGACCATAGTGGGCATGACACACTGCAAGTTTCAAAATCAAATTACTACCAGAGTTTCGAAAAATTCTAATGACCCAGTTCGGTGTACATACAGGATGTTTTGAAACATCGTTTAAAGATTTTAAGGGCATGTAGTACGATCGAAAATAAGGTTAAAAGTCATAATAAACATATGTTCACAAATCAAACGTTACGAGATAACAGCGAAGTGTTTCTAGTATACATGATATAACTATCTCAGTAAACAGTGCTTATCAGCTATTGTTTTATGACAGTTTAATTTGACGTTTTGTGCAATTTGTAGCAATTACAATGGTTGCGTATTCTTAATGTTGAAATGAGCGATATGGTGTTCATGTACGGTCGTGCTAATGGGAATTCTTTACAAGCACTCGCTTTCTGTGCTGAAACGTTTCCTGATCGCCAACTGCCTTCGCATGTGATGTTTCAACGACTAAGAGAAACTGGTTCGTTTGAGAGGCGGCCTTCTGATACTGGACGGCAGTGAATAGCATGTACTCCACAGATAGAAGATCGAATTTTGAATATATTGATGAAAATCCCGAAACTAGTGTTAGAAGAATTTTGACTCAAGTGGGTGTAAGCAGCATCTTGTTTGGAGATCTCTTCATGAGCAACTCCTATAGCCCTACCATATCCAACGGGTACAAGCCCTACTGCTCCGGATTATCAAGCGAGAAGGGCTTTCTGTGGGGGTTTTTGCGAAACAGCTGCTGATCGGCCAGATTTCGCTGATAACATCCTTTTCACTGATGAAGCTGGTTTTACTAAAAATGGAATATTTAATTTCCACAACAATCACGTTTGGTGCGACGAGAATCCTCATGCTACCGTTGAAGCCAGGCACCAGCAACGTTTCTCTCTAAACATCGGGTTAGGCATGATAGGGGAACGGTTGTTAGGACGATTGTTTTGCCACAACGCTTAAGGTCCTGCATACCTCGAGTTCTTGGAAAATACTTTACCTGAACTTTTGGAAGATTCACCTATAAATCTAAGACTGAACCTCTGGTTTATGCAAGATGGAGCTCCACCACTTTACGCGTGCTGTTAGGAAACATCTAACAATGAATTTCCTGGGAGATGGATAGGGCGAGCAGGTCCCATTGCTTGGCCTCCAAGGTCTCCCGATCTAAACCCGTTGGACTTTAGTATTTGGGGTTATTTGAAAAGTTTAGTGTACGCAACACCGGTAAACGCTCTTCCAGAGTTGCGCCAACGAATAGAATACTGTTGCCAGATAATACGAGAAAAACCCTTGTTTTCTGAAAGAGTGCGCGCTTCCTTTGAAAGCAGATGTAGATCCTGTGTCGAAATGGAAGGACGCATTTTGAACATCTTCTTTAGTTATAATCTATTTTATGTTAAAATGCAATAACATCTTAATAAAAACCGCTACAGCAAACTCATTATGCAATTGCGATAAAATCGCTGTTATCTCGTACCTAAACAGTTAATTTGTGGACATATGTTTATTATGACTTTTAACCTTATTTTGGATCGTACTACGTGTCCTTAAAATCTTTAAACGATGTTTCAAAATACCCTGTATATAGGTGTCCCCACATTTTTAAAATTAAAAGTTTTAGTTAAGCCCGAAAACTTCCAACTAGCTATCTCCGTGGAAAACCCTGTATAACAGTGGAAATGCACAAATTGATTCGCACTAGACGAGAACTTTATAATAAAATTTTTATCAGCAGACAAATAAACCAAAACAAGAAAATTGGTGTAAACCCATTGTGTTTGTTAACGGCCATCTTTTGCAGGCACGTAAATTGCGCAATAGAAACCAGAAACAATTGCATAAATATTACGCATGATAATCCTAGTGTATACTCAGACATGTTTATCGCATATTTTGCACTAGTAGTATTTAGATTAGATGTAAAACTATGTTGAAGGTTAAAGCTATATTTAGTAGTAACTACGTTTTGAGTTTCGAGGCATTGGTAAAATGCAATATTGTCCTGTTAGTGATAATAATAATAATATTTACGTAAATAGTTTAAATAAAAATAAACATTGCCTTCATTAACCGTGATAATTACCTTGATGGTTTCATTGCAAAATGGATGTTATACCTATTACCTTTTACGTACGATAGCAGTTGACATAAACTTGCAATACAATTACAAAATAAGATTTGCATATCTAGAAAAAAAATGGAATTCCTTCATAATTACACTTGCTTCAAGTATATATTCTTTCGAAATCGCGAGTATGGCCACACGTTCCATTGCTATATAAGTGTATGATTGCTGTAATTTGATCAAGTCTCATTAGCGTGATGGTGTTAAAAATACTTTATTTGAATCGTTTCTGTGGGTACAACTTTACATATGTATTTCTAAAGCTATTCAATTATAGACCACCTTTTGCGTATAATACTTATATCAGCCATGCTATTTAATATTAATTTATTTTATATTATATTTTGGTATTACCATGATATCAAGATAATTTTAATACAGATTACACAAATATTAATTACTAACAATAAGTTGTGTTACCATATTTGTGAAATAAAGTATTTACAACTGTAGATAACAAATATCTTCCTATACAAAATGTAAACGCGATTGGATTATCTAATTAATTTAAATTTTAATTTCAAGTATACAGGGTGGGCCACCAAATTCGCGTCGGTTTATACATAAAACGAAAAGTGGTAAATATTTTCAATTTTTTTTTTTGTTAAGGGTTATACAGGTTCAGAGGAGCACATTTCAAAATTATTTTGAAGTATACAGGGTGACTCAAAGAAAAGTTTACACCCACAAGATTGTGAAAAATTAAATATACAGGTGATTCTCAATAGATGCGACAAACTTTAACGCTTGATTCTGGGTTTTTTGATTATAAAAGTTCGTAAGAAATATGTGCCAAAATCGCTTAGTTCTAAAGTTGTACAATGTTTAATAGTAAGTTAACATAATTCAATGTTTTATTATAAATTAACAAAATTATTAGTAAAACAAAATAACTTATACTAACTGTTGAAAATGACCGCCCCAATACGAATACAGCTTCTATCCTCCGTCGTATTGACTGGCGAGTCCGTTCTAATACAGGGTATTTCGAATAGTTGAAAAGCTGCGATAATACGATTTCTCAGTCATCGACATTTTCAATGGGAGTCGTATACACTAATGATTTAAGGTGAGCCAGAGAAAAAAGTCCATGAATTAAGTCTGGGACCGAAGAGGCACGTGTGGACTCCCCTCCTATCTACTAATCTAGATACGTATTGTCCAAAAACTCGCGAGCAATAAACTAAAATGCGCTGGAGCACGTCATGCATAAAATACATTTGTAATCTTAATTGCAACGAACTATCTGCCAGCGTAGTGGTAGCTCCTATTCAAGAATTGCGGTATACCTCGCCATTTAACCGCATCGGTAAAAATGTGGACTATCAAGTGATCTCCAACAATTCCGGCCCACACTGACAGAGAATTGATGGTTGATGAGGGCATTCACTAGTTCGTTGCGGATTTTCTTTCGGCCCATATGTGATTATTATGAAATTAATAATCGCGTTTCTACAGAAGTAGCCTCGTCGGATAGTCAGGATTTTGAGCTGCAATTTTGTGTTGCATCCATTGAAAAAAACCACTCTTTGCGGAAAATCTGCCGGCAAAAGTGCCTGCACCCGTTGAATGTGATATGGATACAACAGTTGATCTTTCAATATTCTCCAAACTTGTGGCCTGACTAATGTTTAAAGCAACGCATTTTTCTGGTGCTTGTAGTAGGATATTCCTCAATTTCATTTAGTACATTTCTTCAACTTGTGGAGTTCTCACTGTAGATGGGTGCCCGTTATCAGTCGTCCGTTTTTTAAAATTTTCCGTTCACTAAGACGTTGGTGAAGACGGGCAAATATTGAATGATGCGGGATGATACGGTTCGGGTATCGTTCTTCATAAAGACGTCTAGCAGCACGCTAAATTTCCATTGGCAAGACCGTAAAGAAATGCATATCACACATCTCAGCATTCGTTGCAATTCATTTTAGAAACAGAAACGGGCAATAAACTGAATAATACTCTGACAAGTATTGACAAATAAACAATTCCCTCTCAACACAATAGTTTTTGAAGAACCAACTGTGATATTATATCGTGTTAGTCATTAATTTATTATTAAACATTCAAAAACTTTAAAACCAAACCGTTTTGGACATATACTCATATGAATTTTTATGATCAAAATAACCTCAGGAATCAGCTCTTAAGTTTGTAGCATATATTGAGAATCACCCTGTATATATACAGGGTTAGGATAAAGTATGAAACCAAGCAAATAACTTTAAAACGTAGAGGATGGTGTTGATGAAACTTTGCAAATAAGTGTCACGAAATATAATACATCTAATTTCGATTTAGTTGTTGACTGTACTTCCAGTTCAACCGGAGTTCTCTTTCATTTTTTTTATTTAAATGAACACCTGTATATTTTTGCAAATTATAATGACCTGGTTTTTAGCGAAATTCGACATACTGGTTTTGCACCCATTATCTGTAAATAATGAAGAGATAGAACACTCCACATTTACTGAACAATTAATTTTATTTATTGTAAATTATTAACAAAATGGTGGTATGTCATCTTATAAACGAACTCATTTAAAATGTTCAAAATGCTCGCCGTTTACTTCCTGACAATATGGAGTCTTCTACGAAGTTCCCGAGTTGCCTTTTCCAAAACTTCTCTACGGATTACATTACATTTGTCGACTATTCTTTGCCTCAACTCCTGCAAAGTAGTTGATCGCCTAACGTAAACACGAGATTTGAGAAAACCTCAAAGATAAAAATCTAATGGACTAAGGCCTGGAGAACGTGCAGGCCACTCTATGAATCCTCTACGTCCATCCATCGATTTGGGAAAATAGCACCCAAAAAGTTTCTAACTCGCCTATCACAGTGGGGAGGCGCTCCATCCTGTTGAAACCAAAAACTTTGAGGCAACTCCCCATTGTGTTGAAGTGCAGAAATAATGTGGTTTCTCAGTAGATCCAAATACTTTTCCCCACTTAAGTTTCCTTCTTTAAAAAATGGGCCTACAAGCCTGTTTTCACCAATTCCCATCCAGACATTCAACTTTTAAGGATGTTGAGTATGGGTTTCATGGATCCAGTGAGGATTCTCATTGGACCAGTACCTGGAATTATGGCGACTGACTGTTCCATTTAAACAGAGAGTTGCTTCGTCAGAAAATACCATATTAGTTGCAAAATGTTCGTCTGCATTATAAATTTCCATCATTCTTTCGCAAAACTCCAGGCGTCGGTCAAAATCATCATCTGACAGTTCTTGAAGTAGGTGTATTTTATACGGATGGAACTTTTCTCTCTTCAATATTTTTCCTACCTAACGACGACTTATACCATGGTTTAGTGCGCTAAAGTTGTGGTAGAAGTTTGAGATGATTCTTCTAATTCAATAGCAATGTTTTCTCTAACAACTGCATTAGTTACAGTCTGCGGTCTTTCTGTTTTTGGTGAATTTTTAACCGTTCCAGTCATACTAAAACGTTTTAGTGTTTTAGTGACAGCTGAACGTGTTATAAGGAGTTCTTTTGGGATGCAAATCATTAAAAAGGTGACACACTTCTCCATGAGTTCTAACGGATCGCCAAACCCGATCATCAATAAAATTTCAAATACGCTCTCTTTCATTTAAATGCCCATTTCATCCGTACGTATAATTCGATGACGTCAATTAAATAAGCTTGACAGTTTGTCAACAATACCTACTAGATGATAATACTTTTGTGTTGTTTGTTGCTGGAGCAAGCTTCGGGTTGTGACTGACATCTATTGACTTATTGTATAATCCACATGACATTTTTGCCGAACTAATTATTCTCCATTATTTACAGATAAATGGTGCTAAACCAATATGGTCGATTCGCAAAAAATAAGTCTATTATAATCTGTAAAAATATACAGGGTGTTTGCATTTAAATAAAAAAAAATAGAGGGAACTTCCGGTTGAACCGGAAGTACAGTCACAACAACAAAAATCAACATCAGATGTATCATATTTCCTTACACTTATCTGCAAAGTTTCGTCAATACCATCCTCTTCGTTTTAGAGATATTTGTTTGGTACCATACTTTATCCCAACCCTGTATATATTATGACATATTTTGATAGTACAGACTAAATAAAGACAATTTGGTGTTAGGTTTCTTATGCCTAACTCAACTCGTTTACGAGATAATTAACTATCCTTCAAAATTTAGACCAAAATTGAAGAGGCATGCCTGTCATGCATATTTAAGCTAGATATATTTTAAACTGTATTTATTTTTTAACTATAATAAATAAAATAATGACAGAAAATTATAACAGAGGAGAACAAACAACTTTTAATTTTCGCTATCTTTAAGGCAAGTAGCTTTCTTATTTAAATGGAACACCGTATTTATTACCTTATTTAGATTCTAAATTTTAACGGATCTTTAAAATTGGTATTAATGCTACTATACCTATCTGTTATAGTTTCTTAGTAATTTAGAATTTTCTTTTTTACATACATATTAATTCCTAGCCATTATTTTCTTCCTTTGAAGTAGGCTTGGACAAAACTGCTGTTATTATTCAACATAGATAGACGATAATAATCAGCCTAACTTTTCAACCAATGCTAATTAAAAGTAATAACTAAGTAACCTTCAGAAATGTACTTTATTAAAACGGATAAACTGATATGTTAAAAACTACTAATGTTTTAAAAAAATATTCAAAATGATGGCCATCTGTTTCAAACTCGAGGTATACTCTTTCTTGAAATGAGTCTTTAACATTACTCAAAACATTTGGTGTTATAGATCGAAACACCATTCTTATTCGCTCTTTCATATTGTCGGGTGTGGTTGGAGTATGTCTAAACAATATTTTAATATTATCCCATAAAAAAAAATCTGGCTCGTTAGATCTGGAGATCTTGCTGGCCAATCCTGTGCGACCTCCACGCCTATCCACCTCTGGTGATGACTGCTATTAATTCCTTCCTCATTTCTGTTTAAAAATTCAAATTCCTACTTGAAGTTTGGAAAAATTTCAATGAATCAATTCGGTGGGGTTCCTGTATATGCCTCATTTCGAATAATAAATACGTGAAAAAAAAATAGGAAATAAATGAGAGTTCATTCAGTTTTTCTAATTTTTAAATCAAATATTCCAACAATAATTTCATAGGTATAAGTACCTTTCGGAGTCCAATAGAACTGCTATGTGTTTATCTTGTTATAATTTCCGATCCTAATTTTCATAATCCCTTAGCTTACATGTACACTTAACAGTCAATTACCCTTTTAAGCTGCAATTATTAACTCATAATATTTAATTATCGCTTCTAAGTACACCAAACATAAAAGATAATTGGTATAGATATAAATTTATAAAGCTGTATAGTGCCCACAACAGATTGCCCATTAACTTAACCATATCTGCTTGTTTATACAAACATATAAATGTTATAATAGTACAGTAAACAGGTAACAATAAAAACGGACATCCTTGTATAATTACACCGTATATAAAATCGATGTTAAAATGTGTTGCTGGCAAATAATGAGTGTGTTTAAACCTAATTGTTTTTAAACTTAATGGATTAAACTAAAACCTTTGTATATATTTGTATATACGTTAGGCAGTTTATATAACATATCTAAAGCAGCAAAGATATAAACAAATTGTCTCTAGATTATACACATTACAGAGCGGCACTTGTAAATATTGAAATTCAGGTCACACGTGTTGCGTAAAAATTAAATAAGAGATTATTTAGATGATAATATTTGTTATGTAATACAGGAAAAATTGGAACTATCTTTCCAAATTAGAATGTATAAATAAAAATAGAGCAGAGTAACTTTCTATTCCTACATTTCATATTCTGTGTAATGTGGTTGGTGGAAAATTGAAACACAAATAACAACAGAATTGCGAGTATAGCAGGGGATACTCATGGATCGGCGCTTGGGCCACTATTGTTTCTAATTTATTTTTATTTCAATAAAAGTAGTTCAGATGACTGCACATATTATTCTTGCGACTGAAAGATACCTATTTATCAATAATAAGTGCGGCTCATGTTAGTAAGGTTGCACAGAAGTTTAGTGCCAGAGTGTGTCAACCTTTAATGACGTTTTTGCCACACTTTGAAGTATGCAAAATATGAGACCCAAAAAGTGCATTTTCAATATAACCGCCAGAAATATTACATAGATGTTTTAAAAAATATATTATAATAAAATTTTTCGTGGAAGGTTTTTGAATAATGTTTTCATATTGTTTTTATAAATAAAAGAAAATAATTCAATTAAAATATTTATTCGATACTTTAAAATTAATGTAGCGCTATATTTTTCTAAACTATTTATATGAAAATTGAGTATTTTTAATGCAATCTATTTAATTTGTCAAATGAACTAAATATGTTCTGGTTATTTAGAATGTATAAGTTATAACGAAAGTTGAAACATACATAGAGTTGTCTAAAAGGCAAGAACTGTGTTTTCACCACTCACCATACAAGTTAATAATAATAATTCTGGCATCTTTTAAAGGCATACTGAAGTTTATCAAAATTATCAACTATTTTTAATTGAAGTGTTTAAATAAAAAACAAACGTATTTTTATCATTTTATTTGAATAAGTCAAATAAAATGGAAAAATAACTCATATTTAAGTCTAGATTGGCTGGGTCCAGGTACAACTATGGTTTTTTCATATCTTCGGTAGTGGCGCTCTCAGGGCGGTTCCTTGTGGCTCTAAACAATGCCAATTGTATTAGACATACCATGAATAGAAATCGTACAACATTATCAACACCTACTAATAATTTGGAGCATTTACAATAATTGGAGTGGTAGCTACATCTAATACTTCGAGACTTATTTTTACTTTATTTATAATATTTGAAACATTCTTACGTAAACAATAAAAACAACAACGTATTCTAAACCTCTATTTGAGGGTTATGACGCTTATCTACCGAGATGAATCTCTTAAGCAAATCAACTAGCAATTTATCTGATAGATGCAGTACATATATGATGCATAAAATTCCTACAATTATATTATTAAACGATTTCTGTACATAGCGATATTGAGCATTCCAATTATCTTATAAATGCCATGACATGTTCAAAGTTTTGCTTACCTCGTAGTCACCACAAAAACTAAAACACACCCGCAACAATTAATTACACAGTTAACCCTAATCTGCCCTAATCCTATACTATTATAAACTATAACATGTAACGCACAAACGAATGAAAACGTTGATGATACGCACGTGCGCGTATGCATTCTATGTACCTAATCCAGAGACGCATAAACAATACTAAATCATATAACACCGGCACCGTAATGAATAGAGGTGTTGTGTTGACGTTCGCAACTTACAAATATTACAAATAATATAATACAAAACGCAGATATATTAATAGAAAAGTTACAGAGCTCAACTTAGATACTAATTAAATCATATTAGATATATATTATCTAATTTAATCTTTAAACTATCATTTTAAATAGGTACATACCTACTTAATATGTATGCATATTTTACCCATTTTATATTATTCGTCCTACGCACCAAATGTACAAAAGCAAAAATTCAATCTTTTTTTTTTTATATGAAATAAATATTTACAGAAATACAAAGCAAAATATTCTTTTTATAAACATTTGCAGTAAAATATTATTAATGCTACATAACATATATATTTTTTAAATGTTTTCCTAATATATTTTCTATAATATATTTTATGCATATTATATTAATATAACTAATATTCAAGAAAGATTTAATATTTTTTAAATATTTATAAAATATGAAATAAATATAGTTGGTCATTGGGGTTTATTTGAGAAAGAACCACAACATATTTATTCCTGGAAGAATATTTTATACTATAAAATGTATAAATAAAGATTTAGTTTCACAAAAAGGAATTAATGTCAATTCAATTGTTGTAAAACACTTGCAAATATATATATCACTTAATCAAACATTATTTTGCTAAAATCATGTTTTTTTATTATTATAAGCTGTTCAGAAATATTTGCAATAAAATCTCAATAAAAAATTATAAAAATAATTATAAAAAATGAGCCTTATAAAATGGCAGCTAGGCTTGGAGGTCATTGAAAACGGACCAGAAAAGAACAAAGGATTCTGCGAGCTCATTCTTACTGGTTATCTACTGTATTAGGTAGGTATTATTAAGGTTAAAGAAATCTTTTTTTACCAAAAAAAATCTGAACAATAGTATAAATAATTTAATAGAAAAAGAAGTCACAAAACTTAAGTGGGACCTGTTCGAAGATGGTTTGTCCTTGTTCCTTTAAGCATTTCAAATGATAATTTATAATATTTCAAGGTCACTTAGCACATATTATGCGTATAGTGAATTAATTCAATTTAAATAAATTCTATTATTTTAACTTACATTTTTACAAGGATAACAATTACTTTTACGTTAATTAAAAATATATAAATTAAAATGCCAATTAAAAAACATCTTTTTATAATTCTAATAACAAGGCATCAAGCATCACGCTGCATAATTTGGCTTTATATACATAAATATGTATTATTCACGTCCTCAGTTTTAAGAGTCAATTATTACTAATGGTAATCATTATTGTAGACGAAGGTAAAAATATGTGAAAAGAGCATTGTAGGTACATATAAGAATACAGTTGCTCATATTCCCAATCTGATATGCTACCGTTACAATGAATCACATTCTCTTAGTCATTCTTTACTACTAGTAAAAAAAAAAATAACTTACTCCTCGAAATGATACCTATATTTAGATAACTTTTTTTTCTGTTTGGCTTTAAAAATAAATACCTACGCGATTACAAGCGTTAAAAATAAAAAAAATAAATTCTAGGATAATTGCATCAGGATCAAAGTGTAACAAAGTTATTTTTAACTAAACAGGTATGTTTGCCTTAAAAGTAAACAATATCAGTCCATCGCCCTTACTTTCATTCCAATATATATAAAATCATTAAATGTTTTTATAGTAGTGATGACATACGAGCATGCCTTTGTTGTGTGGAAGATATATGTAATTGATGAATTAACTCAGGATCAATATAGGTAGTTAGGAATATTCAGCATAACAGTTAGATTAAGTAATCATTGACCGCACAGCGAAGCCAAAACTAATCGTTGTATTGTATTCTATTAGTGGAAACGTTACTTAGGTATATGTAATAAACTTTTTTTTTGTAAACTCATACTTAAAAAGTTATGGCGGAAAACTTTTGTATATTTTACGATATAAAAGAGAATAAGAATTCATTTTAAGGTAAAGTCAGGTAAGTGTGTAGCAAAAATTGCATAGTGCGAAGAAAATGTAACACTGTTCACATAATAAGACATTTTGATAAATTTTACACATAGAAGTACGTAATGTATGCTCAGTTGAAAGCCTTCAATAGATACACCTTTTATAATTATCAACGGTTTACTAGAAAAAAAAGAAATTTTAAACACTGTCAATACTACACACTTACCCAGCAAAATGGGGCAAGTGTGTAATCGTTCCGCATTTTATATATTAATAGCATTATCCTTTAGTTCGGCCAAGAGTGTAATACTAAACTGATGCCTGTTTAATAAGGTATGATATATTCACAAGATATTCAAGTTATTACACGTTAGGAGATGCGAACTTTTGTTTGTAAAACTAGTATGAAGTTTAGTATATTAGTATTATAACAAGAGGACGTCCGTATTTCAATTTTAAAAATAAATATCAACAAACTACACACTTGCCCCGGTTACACACTTACCTGACTTTACCTTATAAGTTGTTGTTATGTATTTTTTTTGGGTGAGTATTTCCGTATTTGGTATTTCTAGAGGAAACGCCGTTATCGAAACTCCAATGTGTTTATTTAATGTACAGCTCCTACCAAAAAAAAGTTAACGACCTACGCAAAAATGTATGTGGCGAGCGCATTTAAGATGGACTATAGCTTTCACTACGACTCCGGCTTATCGGTGTAAACAGATGTTATGTATGATTCGTTGTGTATTTATCCGACATAGGATTTCTTGTTTTTATAATTTAGTTTTCGTTATTAAGACATAAACAAGCACGCGTTGAAATAATATTTTTATGTATTCCTTGGTAAAATAGATTTTCTGTTTCTGAATATTCTTATTGATTTATTAGAATACCTTATTTCGCATATGTACACTTCTCACAAGAAAAATCGGGACACCAGCAATTCAGAATTTTAAAATTTCTTGATTGTAAATGCAACTTTCGGAGGACGTATTCATTTATCATAGCCATAAATCACTTAATTATGTATATTACTGCCATCAAAGGTAACGACTAGAAATTTAAACAGAAAAATAAATTATATAGAGAGAAAAAGGTTTATGTATAGAATAAACAAATCGAGTTTCGGTGGCGGCGTTTCCTTTAGAAATTCCAATAAAATAAAATACCTAACAACAAAAAGAACTCTTGAATAGACGGCTTCATTTAGAAATATATGTTGTATTTAACTTGTTGATGTTATGTAGAGGTAATTCTTTTTTTGAAGAAAACATGTGGTGATGGGATTTTGTTTTATTAATATTATGTTAGGTGTTAGTGCTGCTTTCATATTAGTTACTCTCGTATTTATGCTCGCGAGTATTAGTTTAGACAAATAGACAATATGTCAGTCAGCTCTCTTCAGTTTTGGGATGTGGATTTTACACAGATTTATTGACTACACTATTATTGATGTATTAATTAACTATTGTTGTTTAATATTCTTAAATATTGTATTGCTATAAAGTTTTCTTTCTATCTATAAAAAATCACAAAAAGCAGGTTTAAGATTTTTTATAAAATACTTAAATAAAGCAATTAAATTCGCAAAGATTATTTATTTGTGATCCTCCGTTTATTGTATTTTCAGGAAATTATATCTTAGCTATCCGCCTGTGTAATCTGACGTCGTGGATCTATTTTCTTGAAATATGGCAACACGTGGGTCTCTTTACAAACTGTCTTTATGTAGCACAGGTTTATTAACAGTTATTTAAAATTATTATGGATTTATAATACATTAACAAACATTGTAGAAAGCATATTGTTCGTCAATCTCAGTTGTGCTTAAAATATTTATTTTTGAATTTGAATACATTTAATACTTTTTCGTTGCTACTGCCTGAAGCTGTGTTACAGACAAAAGTGTTAGCTATATTTCAATTAAATAGAAGACATTGGAATTACACAGGCGATAGTTAAGAATATATTTCTTGAAATACATAATACCGAGGGTTAATAAAAAAAATAATAATTTCTTTGCGAAATTAATTGCTTTAAAAATTTGCTAAATAATCTTAAACTGTTTTTAGTAATTTTTTAATACATAGAAAATATTTTATAGTAATATAATATTTAGAATATTAAACACAATAATAATGATACCTCAATAGTAGTGTAATTATCAATGTGAAAAATCACATTGTTCAAAAAACTCAGGAGGCTGATTGAAATATGTGTCTGTTGCTATATGCATTCTTTGGAGCATAAATCAAACTAAGTAATTAATATCATAGTAATAGATAATATAATTTTAAAGTCCCATCGCCAAATGTTTTCTTAAAAGAGATTATCTCCAACATACAATCAAACTAGTTTAAATAATATGTGTGTATTTCTAATAGTGCCGTCTACTCAAAGGCCTTTTGTTGTTATGTATTTTTTTGCATTAATATTTCCGTATTCGTGTATTTCTAAGAAAACACCGCCACGAAATTCCAATGTGTTTATTTTATTATAAACTCCTATATACCTATTTCTGTTTAAAAGTTTTTTATCTTTAGCTTTGATTCGCAATATACACACAAAAAGCGATTTATGACTTTGATAAGTGCATATATTTTCATGAAGCTGCATTTAACACCCAAGAAATTTTAAAATTCCCGATTGCTGGTGTCCCAATTTTTCCTGTGAGAAGTGTACAGCCAATGTAGTGAATAGATAAGTTTCTTTCTTGCATTTTCTTAATTTTTTAATTGTAACATTTAGCAATAAGTGAATTTGAATATAAATAATATATAAATAATGTTCAATAGTAATGCAAGGACATACTTTGCTAGTAACGTATCATTTCATATACACATGTGATACTTTGTAAATAACAAAATGTTCTCACTATAAATTTTATTTTATTGTTTTTATATAATTTAAATTTGCATCAATTTCATTTCTTCAATCTGAGAGCATCCAATGTCTCCGTCCCATTAATTTTCTATTACTTCCTAGAAGTTTCTCATAGTTTATCTGCATTTTCTGGAATGAAGTCTTAATATGTATAATTATATATTCTGCTTTAATGCAGCTCAAACATGTTTAATAGGACTCAAGTCCGGACTATTTAGAGGCCAGGTCAATACTTGTTAAATAAATGTTTGCCGGAACGTATCCATTTTTGCACAATTTGTGATTTCTGCAGGGGACAGTTGCTGAAACACAAAATTGTCCCCATATTTACCATCAGATTTATAAGAATGCCTTGATTTCTGCAACATCTACTGCTTTCATTGCAACTATTCAGTGTTCTAATTTTTTTACTATTAAAAATATAAGAGAGACCTAATATTAGTGTCAAGATATACAATCGCAGACAAGAGTTAATTCCAATTTATTTTTCAGTATTATGTTGTAAGCAAGAATGAAAGCATACTATTTAGAAAGTATTGAGAGATAATAAAAATAATTTAAGTTATACAAAATTTTAATTGAAATCTTTTATTAATTTTATTATGAAAGAATATGCATATGACATTTGTCCGTAACTGTATGTATTTTTAGTTATGCGAGGTTTCAATGAAAAATATGTTTATACATATGTTATAAGAGGCGAATATCAGATAAACACAAATGCTTCCCTTTGTGGTTTTTGCCACAAACTTGTTGCACCTTAAACTGAATGGATACCCTTATTTGAAAGCTAATAATAATAAATCAAGGTCGTCAAAACAATTTTCATAGACAATTATCAAATGAATAGCGGAATAAAATATGAATTTATCAAACGAGTAAACATTACGTATGTGGGCTACTCTTCGGCTGGCATGAATAAAATTACCTCCAATAAACACAGTTGTATGTATAGTTCAACCTGAGAATATATAATCAAAATCGCGATTCAGATTGTTAACCTTTTTGTAGGAGGAGCTGTACAACAATGTATATATGGAGTGGCTTAGATGTTAGATTATTTATAATTCAGGCAATTATAAAAATTCAGGTAATATTAAGTAGGTTTTTGAATTCGGAAAAGCCGGAATACTAAAAAACAAAAAAACATAATATTTATGAAACTCCATCAAAACAAATAGTCAACACAATGTTTTCACTTTAAAAAAAAAATCCGAAGGATTTACATTTTATTGTGAATAACCCATTTAATATCAGAAATATGTCAACAAACAAACAAAAAAACTTTATAATGTATAGGTACTTAAACATAACCCTAATACAATTTGCTTATTTTATAAACTTGTTTATTTACTTAGACAGCTTTGTGTATAGACCTATTACGAAACTGTTTTATTTTTTATCACATTAAAAAGACACTTTTATCTCCTAAATTTCGCAATTAGTACAAAACAACATCGTGTAACAGACATACGGAATTATCGTCACAATATTCTAGAAAACATGGTATTGTTGGTGCATATCTTGGTTTAAGATTAAGAGATATCCAAACTTTTCCCAGGAAAAATAAAATCACAGGTACGTGTATATTTCAAAGGTCAAACAAAATAACAAGCGATTTAAAATAGGATTTTTTTTTCGATCTATCTTTTATGAGTTATAAACTCTCATTCTCTTGAAGCATTTTTACGTTTTCTTCATTTATCAACAGCCTGTTCTATATTTGATCTCAGCGCTTTCTTTGAACATAATTAGCTCCACGCCTAAATGCACTGTATTTCTGAGAAAGGTCTCCCTCAGAAGGTTATTAGGTTTTCAGCTGTGATATTATTATAAACATAAAAATGTTTTTTTTTCGTTTTTCATTACATGAACTAGACGTATGTTTGTAAATTACGTACTTATGTTTTTTTAGACACAAGGACGAAAGGCTTGTACCATTATATGTTTATCTACCACTTATACGTACATATATTGTAAATGGTACACGTGTATATGCTTTACAAACGTGCGGACAAGTATCGCTAAAAAGATTATCAGGATCCTGCAATAAAGGCAAGTTCCTATGAATGGTACAGTGGGTCTCAGAATTAATGTCATGCCCTAGGGAGGCAATATCAAAACTTTCTTCCTTATGGGAGTGGCTTATTCCCGGAATGCTCTTAATTGCGACCGATAGACATTCTTTCTTACATCTATACGTATTATAACGCATTTTCAAGTGGAAAATTTGGTCCTAAAATAACATTAACAATTTCAAACGTGCTCACGGTCGTTGCTAGCTTATACGAAGGGTTAAGTTAGGAAAGGTTTCGATGCCTACGGATTGAATCCTAATTCTGACGAAAATATGTTTGTTACATATATCGATATGCTTAAAGTGTTATAGAGGTATAAAACATATCGCATATAATAGAGATACATACAACGTGTGGTATAAGGTTGTCGGCAAGAAGCTACACGTAGCGACATACTTCGTTCGTTTCTGATCGAAAATCTAAATGGTAAAATATTGTACTATGCTTCATGCGTCTTCACGAGGTTTTTGAAGTTCGGTTTTTTTAGTTCTTAATAAGCGTTTGTGTTCGTTATTTGTCGGTAATAGATAGCTTCAATTTTGAATTTAGACGATTTCTATTCCTGTTTTTTCGTAAACAGTTTCTTTTTGATTTTTAGAGCCTGTTTCACATCTTTCTTCATAAGCATCCTCTCATGAAAAAACATTTGCAACAATTATAGACAAATGACTTTTGTATTCTAATTTGATTTCAAATCTAAAACATTACTGTCAAATTTTGACATTATCTAAAGTGTTCAATTTTATGCAAGCTCTGCTCTTTTCGTGATTACTCGTATTCTCTTGATTAGTTTTTCTGTTTCAGTGTTTTTAATCGTTTCTCGTATTATTGTTTTGTTTATTTACAATGGTTTTTACATTTAATGAATATGCCGATATGATATATGGTATACGGTTTTTGTAAACGGAAATGCTAACGACAGAACAGGAAATATCGCGTACGTTTTCCAAACCGGAGACATCCTACTGGAAACGTATTTCGACGGTTGGACCAACGTCTACGTGAACTGGTTTGTTTAGAAAGAAATGCCAACGCTGGTCGACTAGACAACGGCGTACATTACATCTGGAAGAGGAAATTCTAGAACTCAGTACATGAAGATTCTCGTCAGTATCGACAGTTTGGGGTCCACATTCAATATCGCAGTAATAAGACCGTTCATTTGGTTCTACGTGAAAAACCTTCTTTATCCATACATATTAACTAAGGTGCAGCCGCTCTATGAAAACGATAACCATACCACGTTTTAAACTTTTGTCATAGTATCTTAAATAGGATTCAAGAAGATGGGATTTTTAAGAGGTTTTCTCTGGACCGACGAGTCTATTTTACCAGAGATGGGTGTACTCAATATCCATAATTTTCACCATTGGGGCAGATGAAATCTTCATGCGTTTCGGGATACGGTCACCAAAGAAAGTTTTCAGCTAATGTTTGGTGGGTATAATAAATCACGTGTCGTTGGGCCAATCTATCTGCCAAATCGACTTGATGCCAACGAGTATTTAACTTATAGAACAGTTTATTGACGAGATGCCATTGAAATATACGCCGTAACATGTTTTACATGCATGATGGAGCTCCGGCACATTTTTCTCGTAATGTGAGAGAGTGGTTGGAATGAACACTTCCTTAACAGGTTAGATTGATCGCCGGTGGTCCTATCTTATGGCTGAAAGGGTCGCTGACCTAAATCCTTTAGGCTTTTTTGGTTAAGGTTTCATAAAGGTGGAAAGTTTACGCAAACACCTCCACAAGACGCTGACGAAGTTATAGGACGAATTAACGCGCAGTATTAGAAATTACACCGGAAAGGCTTGAACAAGTATAACAGACAATACCTCGTAGATTGCAAATGTGTTTACAAACAGACGGATATCAATTTGAACATATGCGTAGGTAATAGTGTCGCTAATTTATTACAAGAGATCGTTCGAAAAATCAAAACTAATTCTGTTTTAATAAAGCTTTCTTATTACTTTTCCTATGTATCTTATCTTTGTTATCCATTTGTCATTTGTAATTCTGGTCAATTTTGACAGGTATTGTAACTACATTACGGTAGTATGCGACTACAGTGTTGCCAAATGTATGTTATTTCAAGTGGCTCCTGATGACGCATGAAGTATATACCATATTTACCATTAGATTTTAAATTCAGAAACGAAAGGAAGAATGTCGCGCGTATAGCTTTTGCGACAATTTATACACACGTTGTATATGAGGAGAAGTTGGCGATATTAATTGCTTGATTGTGTTATTTCTGAATGTTTATTTATGTTATATTTACAGCTACCGTAATTATTTTAATTATTTACTGTATTTTTCTCGAAATAAAAAAATTAATTTTTGCCTTTTTTCAGTTGGAAATGAGGTGATCCTCTATTTTATAAATAACAGATTTTACAGATTTCTATATCAATAATGTATTTAAAAGTGCATCTAATGTAAATTATCCATTGTTCAAAATTTGAAGTTTTTTTTTTTTGTCAGTTTTTCTTAATGTTTAATTTGAATAAAAAAATACTAGCGAAAAATAATAGCGAAACTTCGAACCTATCTTAACGTGACGCACGATCTTTGGAAAAACTTTTTATTAGAGATCGTTATAGTTTTTTTATTTATACTAACAATAATTTTCTTGTAGTACTTATGCATTGCGTAGTTCTCTTTGCAATAGTTTCAAAATATTGTGTGATTATTTATATTTTGTGTACTTTGTCTTTTATATACCGAGTATTATATACATAGTTACTTTATTGTTTATTCAATCTAGTCGAATCACATCGACAGCGTTATATAATGTATTTTTTTTATAAAACTCTGGGTGAAAATAATAACTCCTAGATAAACCGGCAAATCTTTACCTATTTTTCATGGTCTGTGCCCCGAATCCCTTTTTAAAATTTTAAAAACAAATAGGAATTCCCTTTTGACGATGGTAAGGATGTTATATTTATCTAAAATCTATATGCATTCAATGAAAATAATAAAAAATAAATTATGTGCGATGCCATACGTTTTCATTGTACAGGATATTATCAGCTTTCTTTTCTTTTATACAAGTTTTGATCTGATGAATTATTCGTAGTATTAATTACGCGAATTCTTGCGACCAGTAGTGTTCATTCTTCCTATTAAACATTCCTCTATTTGGAGAAATTTGTTTCATCACTCCATAAAATACATTGTGCTCCATTCAAATTTTCATCACAAAAATTAATAAACCATTCACAGAAAGCCAATCTCCTGGTTGTAATGTTTGTGAGGTTCGGTACTTAAATGGGATATACTTATGCCTTTTTTTAAATTCTCTGAACTGACGCGTTACCCAATTCCTTAGTATTAGCATCTCTAATGGAAAATTCGTGATGGCCTTCAAAATATGCTAACACTGTAATTTTTACCTCCTCATTGATATAATGATATTTTTCTTTGTTCTTTTCTTCTTAAATAAGCAATCGTGTTGCCTAAATTGTCTGTAAAGTTTTCAAAAGTAACGTCGATCTGGCTGCTGTCGTAAAGGATACTGTTCTGCATAATATTCGACAGTTTTTATTGATTTTTTTGCCGCATATAATGTATGCTTCCAGCATATCGCGTTTCTCCAAATGAGAAAATACCATGGTGAGATATTTTCTAATACTTAGAAGTAAATATAACGAAAACTGTTCAAACTAATAATGATAATAATGTAATAATAACAATTAGAAGTAAAAAATACAACACAAAAATGAAATAACCAATTTTTTTTTTTAATAATTAAACGTATAAAAGATTTAAGCTTCAGTGCCGTTTTTGACAGTTTCAAACAACATACTATTTGTTTTGACTTAAAGTGAAAGAAAGCCTACTACTATAAATTTTGCATATCTTTGGCATCAATTAAAAAACCACCATAATTTGCTTTATTATTCGTTTTAAGACAATATTGTATTAAAACTTTTGCATCACAAATTAAAATATCTTCCAGTTTTATTAATAATATATTCAATTAAAAAAAAATATAAACTTCAAAATTTCTCGGAAATGCGTCATGTAATTATTTTTTCATATACTGCATATTAATTAGCGTTAAAAACCCTAATACTTTGCTAATTTAACCTACTTTCTAGAATCAATAATAACAGAGATAGCAATGATGTGCACTTAATTTGAATCAGCCTGTATAGTTAATCCTCAGAAGTAACAAATTTGTTTGAATTAACAAAAGCAACAATGTGAAAGTAACGGCCGTTTGTACCGTCTGTGATTAACAATTTAATTAACTAATCAACAATTAAATTTAATTACGAATTAAATATGAACAGCGTTGCACCGAGCAAATGTAATTAATGATTAGTTAATTAAAAAGTTTGTGACGGAAATATTGGTTGGTAGTGCGTTAAGTTTAGTTTTTAGTCAAAAATGGTATTTATATTGGGAACACTGCTCCATCATAATAAAAATTGTCGCTATGCGAATGCGCGATTTTAAGCGGCATTTGAAAGTTATTGGAATTTAAGCTGAAGAAAATTGCTGCAGAATTATATAGTGAAATAAAAAAAGTTGAGTAGCTTTTTTGATACTTTATTTGACCTCTGCTATTACTTGTTAGAATTATTTTATTATTGCCATCATTTCCTTATATATATCTTATTCCTTTTTTTAATGAATAAATGGTTTACAATATTTTTTAAAAAAAATTCAAGATAAAACGTTTTTTACCGTTAAGTGTCGAGAAATGAGTTCCTAAAAAGGTAAATGATTAAAAAAAGATGCAAGTGTGCATAACGCATTTAGAGTAAATAAAATATATTTCGTTTATACAAAAGCCAAAAAAAACAAATACAAAAAAAAAAATGTTCAAAAGTTAATTTCTAGCAATGAATTACAAATTGTTGAAGTAATCATTAATTAGTAATGCCTGTGTCGCAGCAGGTACATCATCAACAGCGTCATAATTAATCTCATGAAGTTGTCCATTTAAAAATTTCTTGATTTAATTTTTCTTCATTGATTTCCTCTTCACCCACATTTATGGCTATATTGTTCAATACTGAGGTACCAACTACTACTGCCATAACGGTATCCAACTTTAAGTGACAACCATATGTGTAGTATTGGAAAACATTCTTCTTAGAAACATGCTTTCAATGACATTCCGTGTTGTAATATGACTTTCATTATAACGATTTTTCACAACTGTTTCAGAATTTAACAGTGGGGTCAATAAATATATTTTTGAGGCATATCCACTGTCGCTTATGGAAAAGAATGGATCGTTAAAGTGTGTATTCCCTGGCCATCGTACTACGATATCCATTATTTTTAAATTAGTATCACCTAAAAATTGGGAATTTATAGAAAGATATCCTTTCTTATTACGAAATACCTCCGGGTCATTCTCACCTGAAACCACGAGTAATCCTCAAATACATTTATTGTTATTTTCTTATTTCGGGAATTAATTTTTGATTTACCTTGGACTTTCTAAAACCCTGCCAAATATACACTTCTTGCACGCCGTTTTCCTTGTCCTAATCTTCAAAGTGAATACTTTAATTAGCCAGCTATTTCAATTTACAGTCACAGATATTTGTATTATAACCAAACTGCATAACATAATCTATAATCGCCTATAAACACGATTGTAAACAAAGAAACTACGCTTGCGCCAACTTTAATTATGAGTTAATTCGTACCTTGGATACTGATTAAACATAATCACGAATTAAGGATTTAATTATTAGTTAAGCAGTCGGTGCAAGGGAAATTAACTTTAATTATGATTAAATTTTAATTATAACTTAATCAGGAACGGTGCAAACGGCCGTAATTGAAACAATCCAACATTTTTACAAACTTGAACTATATTATTATGTTAAGACTATATTGCACTAAATAATCTGTTTGAATATATTAAACTTTCTAAGCAAATATTTTGTTTCAGTCAACAATATACCTTTTCTGCATATATTTGAAACAACAAAGTTGCAAAGAAAATATGCTTAACAAAATATATTTGGTTGGTTTAAATATATCGGTTTTTCACTATATTTATCATGTTTTCGTCTAGTTTCTATTGTAAAATACTTATGTAACTATCTAGATAATTCCCTTCAGATTTTCTTAGATTAGATAATTCATTGTATGCAAAATTACGTACATTGTGTAACTTTCGTATCAAAATTGCCGTGATCTTTTCAATGTTAAAAAGCTTTTGAAATCGCCAAATACACTTATTGATTTATCATAACTAGAGCCGGGATTTTTATAGGCTATTTAAATAATTTGAAAACAGATAGTTGACTCTTTCAAGATGAACTCTATAAACTTGCATGTTTAATATGTCTAATATCGCTATGCGATGTAATATTAATCTGTTTAAATAGAATCGTCATTAGTTTGACCCCAAGACGGTCACGATATTTCCAAGAATCGGACCACGTTTTAACTGGAAGCCGATCAATAGATGTCAAATGAATGTGTGTAGTCAGTGTGTTCAGATGATAATATGATAGTTCCAATTCATCGACATGCAAAACAAACAGAGTCGTCTTGAACTTATAAATAGGCGGTTCGGGGTCACCGTTGCTAAAAACGGTTTATTGTCGGTGGAATCTTGAATCTGGTGGCAAGGAGCAAGGACGCATCAGCGCGCAGTTCTAAATATGAGCCACAGGAAAGGCGGTGCGCATAAGTGTGTTGGGCTGATGAATGAACCGAGAAAATTAAATAATGACAATAGTGAGATAGCTTATTTTAACTTATTTACCCCAGGTATTTACAGGCTGTTTCACGAGGAGGAACTGCATCGATCGATATATTGAAAAGTATATTAGAAATTTCCAAAAATGTACACAGAGATTCAAAATGATTGTCAATTCCGCTCCTATAGATAGTAACAGGTGTAGGTATATGCCGCGTGTTTGTAATGAAGGTTTTAAACTAAGTTCAGTGTTGGAACATAAGAAATAAACGGATCTGTCATAAATAAGGAAAACGTAATCTATATTTGAACTCGCATTATATAAACGCCTATGGATTGGTGTTTCTACTTGTAAAAATGAAATGTAATTAATTTAACTTTACTAAATTATGATTTTACAATTCAGTACTAACTGGTGTTTAACTAAATTTATTTATTACTTTAAATTATAACATACAATTAGTATAATTATTAAGTGACAAAACTGCATCTCTCAGTTCTTCTATGGTATGCATGCAGGTTTCTATAGATCCTATTTTTTAGATAGCCGAACATGAAGTAATCTAATGGGGTTAGATCAGGCGATCTTGGTGGCATCTTTGTGCTTAACGAACCTGTCAGCAAAAACTGTTGAAGATATTGGCAGGTTTGTCGAACCAGTATGTGCTGGAGCATTATCGTGCTGAAAATAACCTGCTTCAAGCTCATTTTCTTGTAACCTCTGCAATAAATAATTCCAACATCTGTTGGTAACGTTCGGCTGTTACAGTTTCCTCGAAGAAAATTGACCCTATTATTCGTTGCCTGGACATAGCTAACTAAACTCCAACTTTTACGGGATGCAATTGCGTTTCTCGAAATTCGTGTGGATTTTCTGTAGACCAGATACAATAGTTTTGTAAATTGATATAGTCTGTTAGATAAAACCAAACTTCATCCGAGAAAAATGATTTGTTTAGCAAGTCATCGTCCCTTAAATTGTTATTAAACCAATGACAATATTCCAATCGCCTATCGTGATCTAATGGTAATAATTCCTGTAGAAACCGTAGAAACTTTATAGGGATGAAAATGTAACTTTCTTTTGACAGCTCATTGCACTGAAGTGTATGATAAGCCTATAAAATTATAAAATGTAATAAACTATTTCACTTAATGTTAATATTGATTTCTTACCTGTTTGTTGAGCTATTACCACAGATAAATTCCCTTATTTGCTTACAGTACTCAGAAATACTATTGTTGGTGATATTAGATATAAATATAAACGATTTGAAAAAAATATAAGATAAATAATCGAAAGATACTACAACACGCACGCCAATGTCGCTAAATGTCAAAAAATTCATTTAATGTATGAATTTGTATGTAGCTAACTTCGCTCATTAAATTGGTAATAAGTGTAGATAATTTTTTCCGGAAAACAGTTTTTTTCTTACGACAATCATTTTGAATCACATGGTATACTAAGGTCGACGGATGTGCGCTATTGAAATAAAATATTTTTAATAATTAATTATGGAACATCCTTATACAGGGTGTCTCAGAACGAACCGCATCGATCGATATATGAAAGAGTATACATTGGAAAATTCTGAAAATTTCCCAGTATACTAAAGCCGACCTGCGCTATTGAAGTAAAATATTTTTAATAATCTAGCGCATCCCATCGTACCGGAAGTGGCTGTCAACTTTGTTATTTTAAATGGAACACGCTATATATTATTACATTTTTGAATTCCTCGTTCAAATCAAAAGTAAGTCTGTTAAAACAACTATGTTGTTATTTTAAACCATATTTGAAATATTTGCAATTTTTTAAAATTTTTGACAGGTCGATGAGTGTATCTGACCTTCTATAAAACTGCAAAGGTATTTAACT
Organism: Protaetia brevitarsis; assembly: GCA_004143645.1. NCBI lineage: Eukaryota > Metazoa > Arthropoda > Insecta > Coleoptera > Scarabaeidae > Protaetia > Protaetia brevitarsis. The sequence continues at coordinate 136,338 of RXPK01000525.1, read as the reverse complement.
TGGAAAATTGGAAATTTGTAGACTCGTTGACCGTATAGGGTAGCATCCGAAACCGAATGAATTTTTCGAAAACATTATACAGCGTGTGCGAAAATTACAGTTAAACTTTGAAAAAATTGAAAAAGTGTCAAAACTTTCTTTTTAATACAACTACACTAAAGACGTATTTTTGAGAAAGGCTGTATGTGAAAATTAACAAACAATAAATCTGTTAGGTGTTGCTATCGATTCTGAACTAAATTGGAAGCATCATATAGATGAATTATGTTCTAAGATTAATGCTTGTTGTTATCAAATAAGAAGGATAATAGACTTCACAGATATTAATGTTGCATTCAGTTTAAACTGAAATATAATCCAGAGCACCATAATCTTTAAAGCAGTATATGTGATTGTACCTATTAAGTTTGTCAATTAACAGTATTTTTGTAATGTTCTATCGATATTTCCAATAATGATTATTTTGTTTTAAAATATTTTTTGTTAAATATCGTTTATCAAAGATCTTTTATATACTTAAAAAATTTTACTAAATATAAGACAGTATTTTCTTTATTTTTAGAGGATTTCTTAGATCCAAGTAAATAGGTGCTTATACTTAAATATAATAAATTATTTTCTTGAAATTTCATTAATTTCAAAATAAAATTTATTTGTGCCAAATGCCTCTCTTAAAACAAGTACATACATAACTGACTTTCCCATGCTTAAGGACATAAAATTTCTTCAACTAAGGAATTAATGAAATACCTAACAGCACAATGAGTTTAGTTTCTCTAAAACATGAAGGGTCATATGAGAATCAGCATCCTTATGGATTGAATATAAATTATATTATTGTAAAATATGAAATAGTTTTAATGTAATATTTTAGACAAATAAAAATGTATTATTTGTAAATTTTCGTATTATTAATATATCACCCTTCACACAAGAAAGTAATGCGGGTAATAATTATTTAAATTCACTCACTATATTACTAATAGAATTACAATAAAAAAACGCTGAAGAAACAAAGATCTTTTAGTGTAGTAACAAAAGCGATACGTGTTAATAAAAATTCATCATATTTACACAATTTTTTTGTCATTAATTTTCCAAAATAAGAACAATCACTTATATTTGGGTAACGCATCATTAAAATTAATTTGTACCCTAACAGCCACAAATAGGTATACCAGAGATATTTTTAAAAATATATTTGACAAATATTTGTCGTGAGAGGTGTTTGAATATATTTTTTATATTTTCTCTAAATATAGATAAAACATACAATTGAAATATTTACCCCATATTTTAAATCAATTTAAGTTTGATATTTCTTAAAATATTTGTAAAATATTATTTATATGAAACTTGAGATTTTTTTATGCAATCATACAAAGCTATTTAATTTACCAGAATAAACTAAAATTGTTTGTAGACAGTAACCTATATATCTTGGTTGTTTAGGAGCTAAAATAATTCCTGCTATGTGTACTAATAACTGCTATGTGCATCCATTCACACCAAATGAAAAGCAATAACATAATTCATAATCCAGAACGATATATGTACAGGGTTTTCCACGGAACTGGCTGGTTAGAAGTTTTCCGGCTTAACGAAATTCCTCAGTTTTAAAAAATTGGGGTTTGCAACAATTTGGCACTTACTTTCTTTCTAAAATATTTTCATCTTTTTTGCACTTCCAGTTAACCGAAAGTCGCCAGGAACTTTGTTATTTTAAATGGAACACCCTATATATTATTATATTTTTGAATTTACCATAAAATTCTATGACGATTACCATTAGGGTATCTTATACTTATCTTCAACTGTTTCTAAGATATTACGTTTTTTGTTAAAATTTTGACATTTACATTGTTGTATGTAATTGATTAATTCTCACTTGATTTAAATGTCAGAAATCTCCGACTTTGAAATCGACAAGTACTAACATTGTTTTACCAAAACGTAGAAAAAAAATTTAGTGACATTATACAGGCTGTTTCAAAATTAGTGACATATCCAAGAATTTTGAATGTTGCAAAACTTAATTTTTTCAAATAGAACACCCTTTACATTTTTCTATTTTTGGATGTACAATTAAATACTATATCGATTTGCTGTAGCATTCCCTATACCCATCTTCAGTAGTTTTCTTTTAAATTACTCGTTTTGTTTATTACCGCTTTCAAATGGCCGAATAATTTCTATCTGGTGGGCTTTGACATTAACATCACAACAATTTATTATCATTAGTAAGTATTATTGTTATAATCATTGTTTGTTACACGTCGCGTGTTCAGATCGATGAATATTATTGTGGAACTAATGAATTAGATAATGAAAAATATTGGACGAGCTTATTCTAACCTAGATAATATAAATTTATTTTAGATTCACTGAGAATGCAGGAAGAACTTATAGAGAATTCAATGTAATTAAAGGAATTTATTGGTTGTTAATATATCTAACGGAATCCAAAATTTTGAAATGATTTCTCTTAACAGCTTGGTTTCAAATAAAGGGAAATAGCATAAACGATAACGACGACAACATAACAAAAATTGTTTCACTAAAACGTAGTGTGCTTGTCAGACAAATGTTTTAAAGTTTTTGATATATTAAAGTATTTTCAAAATTATAAAGATTTTTATGAAGAATATTTAAATACATGCATACTTAACAAATGCAATTTACAAGCAGCATAAACTTGAACCATGACATAGAGCATAAAAAAATGCTCAATGTGAATTCCGTTTACGTCCAAGCATTTTATTATTCGACGTCTTAATGTGTCGCCTTATACATTTCTCACTTCAACTGGGTCTAATACATCAAACGTCTCGTCACACGAATCATTAAATTTGCTTGGTAGTACCGAAAGTTGCGTACAGTGTGTAATCTGTGTAATGTATTATTTCAAAGTTTTCTGATTTTATTAGATATATTAGCCGAAAATAAATTCCTATAATTACCGTAAATTCTCTATAAGTTCATCCTGCATTCTCAGTGAATGTAAAATAAATTTAAAGTATCCAGGTTAAAATAAGCTCCTTCAATATTTTTCATTATCTAATTCATAACTTCCATAATAATATGCATTTATCTGAACACGCGACGTGTAACAAACAATGATTATAACAATAATACTTACTTATAATAATAAATTGTTGTGATGTTAATGTCATAGCCCACCAGATAGAAATTATTCGGCCATTTGAAAGCAGTAATAAACAAAACGAGTAATTTAAAAGAAAACTACTGAAGATGGGTACAGGGAATGCTACAGCAAATCGGTATAGAATTTAAATGTACATCCAAAAATAGAAAAATGTACAGGGTGTTCTATTTGAAAATATTAAGTTTTGCAACATTAAAAATTCTTGGATATGTCACTAATTTTGAAGCACCCTGTATAATGTCACTAAATTTTTTTTTCTACGTTTTGGTAAAACAATGTTAGTACTTGTCGATTTCAAAGTCGGAGATTTCTGACATTTAAATCAAGTGAGAATTAATCAATTACATACAACAATGTAAATGTCAAAATTTTAACAAAAATCGTAATATCTTAGAAACAGTTGAAGATAGGTATAAGATACCCTAATGGTAATCGTCATAAAATTTTATGGTAAATTCAAAAATATAATAATACATAGGGTGTTCCATTTAAAATAACAAAGTTCGTGGCGACTTCCGGTTAACCGGAAGTGCAAAAAAAGGTGAAAATATTTTAGAAAGAAAGTAAGTGCCAAATTGTTGCAAACCCCAATTTTTTAAAACTGAGGAATTTCGTTAAGCCGGAAAACTTCTAACCAGCCAGTTCCGTGGAAAACCCTGTATACTTCTACTTTATCTGTTCCGGATTATGAATTATATTATTGCTTTTGATTTAGTGTGAATGGATGCATATACCAGTTACCTGCCTGCAATTATTTTAGCTCCTATGTAATATAATTACCTTTTAGATAAACGCAGATATATTGATAGAAGTTACAGCACTCAACTTAGATACTAACTAAATCATAATGTAATGTTTAAACTATCATTTTAAATATGTATGCATATTTTACCAATTCTATGTTATTAGTCCTACGCATCAATAAATGTACAAAAGCAAAAATTAAATCTTAATTTTTTAATGTGAAATAAATATTTACAGAAATACAAAGCAAAATATTCTTGCAGAATTAAGAAAAAATATATTGAGAAATCATTTGCAATAACATATAATTAATGCCACATAACATATATATTTTGTAGAATGTATTCCTAATATATTTTATATATATTATATTAATATAACTAATATTCAAGAAAGATTGGATATTTTCTAAATATTTCTGAAATATAAAATAAATATAGTTGGCTACTGGGAGCATTTTGGCTGTGTAAATATCCGTCTAATTTAGGAAAAAGGAAACAGTTCTTTGAAATCAATATGAAATACATATATAGGAACAAACATATTTTTCTTAATATTTAGCATATATACATTAGAAAGTATTTTACAATCCATACAATAATTATTATTCTAGCTAACTAATCCGAACCAAAGTTAATGCTGATCAACATAATTTACATAATCCCTTGTATTCCTCATTACATTTAATCCATATTTCACATAAACAATTAATGCATAACAACTCGTCTGCTTATGTTAATTACCCCTTTACAAAATTTGTTTATTACCCTAAACGGATTAAATATATTTTCATCAAAAGGCAATTAAAGGGCCAGTACCCCACTCCACGTCTCAAAACAAATAGTAATTAAATTCGCGCCCTTAAGTTGATATAAATACTATCCGCAATTCCAAAACACATCACAGTTATCACTGCAATTTACCTGTGCAAGTTCTGTGCTATACTGTGCAACATGGATTACCATCAGGAAAAAGAAGTGAATTTATCGGACGACGAAGAAGATACTCAGGAGATCACCACGCAAATCTGGTGGAACACCGGCTATAACGGCCAATATGTCCGCTGGCCAGAAAATGTCTTTTTGCGAAAAGACGATGCTCAGTGTCCAGAAGAAATTTTTACCACTGCGAAGAATTACTTAAAAGCGTACAATCCTCTTCCGAATACGGAAGTTGATCGTAGAATAGTGCCCTTTGGGTATTTCGGAACGCCGTATCAGAAGCACAAACGTGGGATCTGTACCTTGTATTGTTTGTGCGCTATCGAAAATCTACACGCTTTTTTGGAGGATTTTATCATGTTCCCTAGAAGTAATCCATGCGGTAAGTCGAAATTGTTGATATATTTATATAAATATCGTTTTGGGAGAGTTCTATATGGAGATGGGGAGGTCAAAATAAGCCAAATAATTATACTTTTTATCTTCTTTTGTTGGAATATGGATAGGAATAATTTAAAAGACAAAACATGTTTCGGTTTATTATAAACCTTTTTCAAACCTGTAATAAATTGCATTTTTTTTTTGTATTTGTTAGTGTCTATGATCATTTTTGTTTGTGTAAACTATTTACCTAAATTAAATTTACGAATTACGATCCACATTAAAATTTGTGTTCACTCTGTATAAACCAACATGGTTTTATGTCATAATTTTTAAGACAAACACAATGTATAATATTACATGTTAACGACAAATATTGAAATTCATGCTGGCTCGAAGGAGGATTTTGTGGAAAGAAATTAAAAATTTTTTGTTATTATTTTTATAATTTTCAATAGTTACAAGGATTAAAATTAAAGTTAAAACAGTGGGGCGTTGATTTTGGATAAATTTGCTATGTGGGTTGGATTGTTTATGTTATTTTGGTTTTCTTGATATAAATCCTTTCTAACCATATTACGTTTATAATAATTTTTTTCTTTAGCTAAAGTTTTAGTTGCAGCATAATTCAATTTATGATTAAAAGGTCATATTCATGTCTTTTAAGGCAATTAAGCTGGTCGAAGATTTGTGATTTTGCACTCAATTTTTTAAATATTGTTTTGTTTATATGTGTATGTTGGTCAAACAAAACAATATTTAAAAAAATGGAGTGCAAAATCATAAATCTTCGACTACCTTACCTGCCTTAAAAAAACATGAATATGACCTTAACCATAAATTTAATTATGACGCAACTAAAATTTTAGCTAAAGAAAAAAATTATTATAAACGTAATATGGTTAGAATACATTGTATTTGTCCCATTTACAATTTCAAAATGTTTTCCTAAAAATTATGACATAAAACCATGTTGGTTTATAATACACAGAGTGTGAACACAAATTTTAATGTGGATCGTAATTCGTAAATTTAATTTAGTTAAATAGTTAATACAAACAAAAATGATCATAGATGCTAACAAACAAAAAAAATGTAATTTATTACAGATAAATGGTTTGAAAAAGGTTTATAATAAACCGAAACGTAACTTGTTTTGTCTTTTTAATAGCTTATTATTGGCTAAAAAATAGCAGAAGGTAAAAATAATTATACCATTTTTTTTAATTTAAAATATCAAGGGTATTGTTAATTTTTTGATCATGAAATGATATGTTGTTTCTATTACTGATTTCGTGTTTTAACTCATATAACCAACGCTTTTTATTCTGGTTCATTTTTGGTTCTTTTTTACTTAATGAAACTAACTCGATACATTTATTAGTGTTTCATTTTACGTTTTGCTCATTCAGGTTGCATTGTTTCTCATCTGAAACCATAATTTTTTGTTTTTTCTTTATGCCAAAATTACACAAGGTCAGGGCAAACACCTGATCTTTGGCTAAATTAAAAAATGGCAATTATATAGTCACTTGTTTATTTTGTTTGCCTACATTTTTATATGTCATAATAAACGCATGCATTTTTTTTAAATCATCTTTTTTGAAATTCTGAGGAACATTTCGAATAGTACATATATTATACAGGGTGTATCAGATATAGAGGTAAATATAATAATATGTAGCAGCTGTAATCATATACAATCAAAAAGTCTTAATGCACAGGGGGTCTATCTGTAAGCATTAACGAGAAAAAAAAAACATTTTATAAATGCCGTGGGCTAGAGCCGCACCTGTGCCCAACCTCAATGCTGTCCTGAGTATACCCCCACATACCACTATCATTCAGCCATTACCGCTGTTAGTTTTGTGTGGATCGCCGCTTGGAGTGCCACTTCGAACATTTTATTTAAATTCTTCCCGTCTCGAAAAAAACGATCTTTTTCAGGACCATCATGATTTCATATAAAGAAAATCGAAGCTTGATGCATCGGCAAAAGCGCGGGAATGTATAGATTCATTTTCGCGCGACATCATAGTAAAAAGGCGTGTTTGCAAATTTTCTGTATCTACATTTATTTCTGTGTAATTCGATTCAATTCATTTTGCGTTACATGATTAAATAAATCCAAAAGAAATAACTCAGATTCATGTGGTACCGTTTATTAACAACTAACTCTCGATTCGACAAAGCAAAAGAAAAATATTTACGTTTTTTGTAACTACTGAAGTCGCATATCCGGTGAAACTCGAACGTCTTATCAGGATATTAAAAATAATACTTTATAGACTTACGTAGAATGCTCTTAACAAAAAAGGAATGTTTATTTTATAAAAAGAAGAAATTTAATAATGCCTCAATTTTGCTATTTTTACAAGGGCCTTTATTTATTCAGAATGACGTTAAATGAACTTACGGCATACCATTAAGAATAATACTAAATGAGTGCAACGTATTTATACATAATACCACGTTTAGCGGGTGCTTAACATGACGTTTCCTTGCATCAGGCCCGGACTAAAAAATTTTTGGCTCTAAATTTTACTTTTTTTTTATTCTTTAATGATGAAATCTGCTTTCGGTGGGTTTGTGCTTTATATGTCGTGTAGTTAACACCCAAGCAAGATTTACTTTTTTATTTGATACACCCTGTATAGTCACTTGTTTATTTTGTTGCATGTATTTTTATATTTCATAATAAATGCATACATTTTTTTTAAATCATCTTTTTTGAAATTCTAAGGAACATTTCGAATAGTACATATATTATATAGGTAACAACAAATTTTTGTAAATTTTAGAATTTACGACCTCTAAATTCCAATAGTATTTGTAGTAGTGACAATCTGATAATACAAAATTTATAAAAAATAAGAAATAAAAGGCTTCACTCTATTAATTTAACTAGATGACGCATTAAAATAAAATTGATACGCCTATTGGAGCTCGAGAACCGAGAACGAGTATTCGAATACTTTTATGAGTTCTCGAGTGATATCGAGAACAGTTCGGGATAGATAAGAAAGTTCATGGCAACTTCCGGTTAACCGGAAGTGCACAAAAGTTGGAAATATTTTAGAAAAAAAAGTAAGTGCCAAGTTGTCGCTAACCTCAAATTTTTAAAACTGAAGAATTTCGTAAGCCGAAAAACTTCTAACTAGCCACTTCCGTGGAAAACCCTGTATATTTCAAGTACGATTTAAATTTATTTCAATTAGATGTCACTAGTATGTACAAATTACACCTACACTGTAAAAAATTACAGTAATTTTGCCATGGTAAATTACATATTACATATATTACATATAAATGTGAATTTACCACAATAAATCATGTAAATTTCGTTTTACATGTTTTTTTCTAGGATATTTAACAAACAAAAAAAGATTTCGGTAAAATTTATAGCTTTTTCGTGTAAGTTTAAGATGTAATAAAAATTCTAAAGGAAAATACAGGAAAAAAACATGTACAATTTTATGTTTACTATCAAAATTTACTTAAAAGTGTAAAATTGACAATTTTTTTGGGTATTTAAATTTGGGTAAAAATTGAGGATATTTTATATTTATTTTTACTTGAATACGCCGCAATGTGATCGGTTATTAGGTTATTTAACTGTACGCGTTCGGAAAATATACAGTTCATATAAATATTACATACGAATTTTACAGTACAATCTTTGAAAAATACATCAGCATGTGAAATTTACTAGATGGTAGAAATTTTACCTTATGAAGCAAATTTACCGGTAAAATTGTAGGCAACTTTTTTTTTACAGTGTAGACCATTTTTCTTCTGAATAAAACTCGACTTTATAATATCGCATTTATTTCATTTTCCCCAAAATTGTTACTTGTACCATTTTTCCACTGGCCCCCCTCATTTCATTCGTCTCCCTTCCCTTGTGGTGTAAAAACATCTTTAAAAAATCAGTCGTATCTCCACATATATTACGAATAAATGATATTTTTACTATTTTTGTTTCTAGATAAAAAAAATATTTATATATTGCAAAACGGAACCGAAAAAAAATCTCAACGTCTATCCTCGTTCGTAGTACTGGAAAAAATAATTTAATTGAAAATATATTTTTTTTAATTTTTTTATTAAAAAAATAGTGTAATAAAACAATTTTAATTATTTCTTTATCCCCCTTCACCTCCCCCCCCCCCCCTTTCTGGTGTTAAAAATGCCTTCTCCTTTCTCTAGTTTTATAAAAAAATACCAATAAATTTCAAAATATCCCCTCTCCAGAAACAGCAAGCAAACTTGTAAAAATGTAATTTAATTATCAATCATTTACTTTGACAAATAATAGAACTTGCATCTCTACTTTTAAATATCACAATCATTTATTCTTCAGTAATGTTAGATTATATTGTTTCGTGCATTATTTCAGAAAAAGAAAAACATGCCCACAACTTTTTAACTCTTTTAGTAAGTTTTTATTTCAATTCAATTCGTCACCCATTTCTGGGACACTACCGCGTCATCATTTTTTCCCCCAATAATCGTACCGCCACAAACTCTCTGACTAACAAATAACATTGGAATAAGGAGTGACCTCCTGGCGCACGCCATTGTCCACGGCGCACCGGCGACACACCACGGCCTCCCTAGAGTTTTTCGAACTCTTCAAGGTGATCGCCTGAGTCTTCCGCGTGCCCGACTAGCGCGGGACACAGCCGCCTTTGACGTGCGATATAGCCGTTGAATTATTAATAAAACATGCGACCGATACAGCGGCGATATGGTCACAAGACTCCTTTAAACAAAAAAAAAACACACACACACACAGAGAAAACTGCCCGAGATTCTTCGTGTTTTCTCGTGGATTATCGCCGCTTTACTACTACGTCTTTCTTCTGTTTTGTTTTCATCCGTTTTTCACGTGTACTTCAACGCGTCTACGAAACAGCTCGCTCCTTATCTTTTTATTGTGTTGTCTTCCTGCGTTTGATAAATACACCATCAGGCTATTATTGTTGTTATTATTTAGTAGGCCGTGTGTATTTGGTGTTTGACATCTCTTCTTTTGTTTTTTATATTATTCGACCATGTTAACCGCGAGATAGGCGTTTTGTTTATTGATATGTTACGTTGGTTAGAAATGTGTGTTTTGACTTTTCTTTAGTGTTTTGTTGTCGTAAGAGGAAGGATGTGGAAAACTATTGGGATATATTTTAATAAATAAGTTAAGATTATAATATTTAGCGGTTTCTGGTGATTATTAACATTTTCCTGGATTTTGAATGTAAGTAAATAATAGTTATTATAACCTCAATTATTATAAATATGACTAATGATTGTATTTATTACAATTCAGAATATTTATGACAATTATGAGGAATAAAATATTTTTTTAACAATTTAATGCTTAAGAATAAAATAAAGTTTTTACTGATCGTATATGTAAAAGACGATTTAGAATTAAATAAAACTTAAAACAGATACTTTTTTCATATAACTTTTTTATTTAACAGCGATAAAATCAATAAGTAAGATTTAGAGAACGAATAGGTGTCATTGATTATATATTTTTGATAAATTATCACTTGGTTATTAAAAAAAAAACCCTTTATTTTTTTTAATTAAGTGTACTTATATATTTCATTTCTAATATGTTTCGTATTTGATTTTTTTTTAATTAATTAAATATATAATGATACTGAAACACAGGAATTAAATATTGATGCGTTTTATAAAATAATTTTTGATGTTTCATTTATAGGCCATATCGTCCAAAAAAAAACAAAATATATACAAAAGAATTAAATACGTTACTATAAACTGCATTTTATTTTTCTTTAAAATCTGTTAAGTCATTTCATTCAAGTTTATGGGAGTTTGGGAGTTTATTGAACTTTATAAAGTTCAAGTGCTATATTTAGGCCAAAGCACTACTATAATACACAAAGTAGCTTCTGTAATGTAAATGTTTAATGTTATGAATGGGCTGAAAGATCATTTTGACCGTTAAAAGCAATATTGCTTTTACATTATTAATTAAAAAGAGGAGTTACCATATTTTTCTCGCGATATAATCTAAATAAATTGATGATACCTTAAAAAAAAAATCATATTTTCTTGATCAATGTAAATATTCTGATACTTTATTTTTGTTTTTTTGTCTTGTGTGTAAAAAGTTTCAAGTTTATTTCACATTTATTTTTACATAAGTAATGTATGTATAAATCAAATTATAAATATTAAAAATAACATAAAACATATTTTTTAAAAATAATAAATGATGAAATTAGTATTGTTCATGTTTTACTACAAATATATTTTTTAATCTTTGTGTTTCATAAAAAGATTGTTGTTGGGTTATTTTCCATATTATACAAGTGTCCCAAAAGTCTTAAAAGTATCAAAGTCACGTTCTTCCCTCTGCACGCGCGTATACAAGGGGGGGGGGGGGGTAATTACCCCCCCATGAGCCAACGAAACCTACTTGTAAATCAAAATTTTGCATTTAAAGACAAACATTCATCCTTCTTTTTCCTTTTTTTTGTGTAATTACCCCTCCCATGATGACACTATTCAAATTGTATCGAAAAAGAGTCGACTCTTTTTTTTTTTTTTTTTTTTTTAGTTAAAATAAAAATATCATCTCTATTACCCCCCCCCTATAAACTCAAGTTGTATACGCGCCTGTCCCTCTGTATAATGATTATTATATTAATATCAATGTTTATTGCATTTTTATGGATTCTACGATCAGAATAATGCTGTTTGAGTATTGCTACTCAAACATAAAATATGGAATCGTTATTTGGGGTGGTGGTAGTGACTTAAACAGAGATTATTTGCTATTATACAAGGTGTCCCAAATATCTTAAAACTATCAAAGTTACGTTCATACTCTCTGTATATTATTGCATTTTTGGATTCTACGATCAAAATAATGAAGTTTTAATAAAGTTTGTAATACTTAAACCTTAACGCTTTTTAAATAATTTGAATTTTGTGAAAATCTGATCTAATTGTCATGTTTCAAATACTTAAGAAATTTTTAAGTTATGTTAAGGAGAATTTACAGTAAAATATAACAATAGATCATATTTTATAACCTAAACTTACATTACTATTACAAACTTGCCATCTTATACAGCGTGTACAAAAATTAAAACTAATTAAATAAGAATTTGAAATGGCTATAACTTCGTCATATTTTTTCAAATTACCAGCAAATAAACTTTTTAATGACCTATCTATCTAATGGTATTTATAACTTAAGCTTTAAGTCTTTGCGTTTCTACAGAATACGCCAAATAATCGCATTTTTTGCATCATTTTAAATAAAAGTTCTAATAACAATCTTCAAATCTAAATATTAAAAGTTATATATTTTTTTTTATAATATTAACTATTTTCCATTGGAAATGTGAAATTCTATTTAAATAAGAATTTATTGGTTAATTGATCAAGTCGGTAATTCTTCATTGAAACGTATACAATTTGTCCCCCATAAAAATCTATGCGCATTTTATCCAGTAGGCTGTGAAAGTGACAAGTAATTTTGACATTTATCAAAACTGTAACGTAATCAAATTCAATATGTACTCCACAAAATGATGAAATCAAAAGCGCACAGAGATTTAGATATAAAGATCAGTAAGAACTCATCTGCATCACATCTCTCCTTCCTATCTCCTCATCACAGTCATGCTATTTTTGTTATTTAAAGATTTGACTCAGTGTTTTGTCAATAATTGTATTTTGTTAAAATAGAAAGGTCAATGTTATTTCAACAAAGGAAGAGCTCAATTTTATAAACATACTTTTAAAAAATACACACTTATCTTGCGACATATTTTTACTTACTCAACATTTCCCAATAATCATCTGTGTTACAACGGTTTCGTTCCAATAATCTTGCGACGTATTTATGTCTACGACGCAATATAATTCAAGAGGACAATACCCCGAGCATATAATACAGGCGTTATAAATAATAAACACTATACAGAGCATGTGTAGACATACATCCAAACCCAAACAGATGTTTTAGATACACTTAATTTGTTGTTTTTATTTGTCCGATACTAATCGTAACATCATTATTACCTTTACCTGTTTTCGGCGTAGACAAATCACCGTGGCAGTTAAAACCAGACAAATGTGCTGCTTATCCGTCATTCATATTAATATACAACACAGTTTTGTACTTACAAATATCGGATATTACGCCTTATCAATCGGTTTTAATTTTTTGTTGTTGTTGATACACAAGTTGTCCGAGGTCAGAACCTTGACGTTATACTTTTTTACGCATACAAAATTGCCGGGACCTGATAAGGATAAAAGAAATTCTTTTATGTCTGAGAGATACGCGCGCAAATCTAGATTTGGAAGTTTTGAACTGTCAAAGTGAAAATATGTAACCTCAAACTCATTTCTAAATAAAAGTATAGAAGTATAGACAATTTTGTATGGAAAAAAGCAACGCAAAAAACCACTACACTTTTTTCACAGAAAATAAATCTAAAATTTTATGCACGCGTATCGTTTATTTGTAAACATACTAAAGTGACATTGTACATTTTATATTATCGTACAATTGCATCTATGAATGTTTTTCTTCAAACAACAAACAACGATTGGCTTTTAAAACACAAATATGCAGAATAAACAAGCATGCATCATACCTTTGTTGTCCTGTTTATCGGTTACAATCACGAATTTAACTGCATTGTTGACATTAACGATTCTGTGGGGACATCGTAAACAACATGTAATTTTTCGCACTTAAATCATCTTTTACACAAACAATTATATCGCAGGATTTAAAAGGATAACTCCAATAAATAGTCGGCGTACTTCGAGCGAAGAATGCAGTTGTAAAATTCTGGAAAAACTTTTAAAAAGAGCATGCCGATGTGATTCGTTATGATTTAAATTTGACAGTTTTAAACTAAATCTAGTAGGTGGCAAGGTGGCGCTACTTGTTGTATTGTAACAATTTAAGTAACCCTAAATTTTATTACTTATTGCACAACAAATAAAAATAATAACTTAAAATAATAAATTTTAAAGTGAAATAAAAGTGCTTAAACACATACTTAGGTATTACATAAAATATGTAGAATATGATATGATGGAGGATTTTTAATTCTAAGGTAACTTATTTCTTTTCTTCATGATGTATTTAACCCTTGAGGCGATTTTTTTTTTTTTTATATAATGTTTAATTATACTTTAATATATGAAAGCATGTTTCCATATTACATCATTTATAAATAAATAAGTCCGGCATTATTTTTAAATATACATTTTAAGTTGCTAATCGCGAGTAATTAAAATTTGATATTTGAGGTTATGTAACGTAAAAATATCAACCATCATTGATAATTTTTTCCATTCTTTATAATGAACTGTCTTTAAGTAAATGTATATTTGAAAGGAACCAAATCGAGTGAGTTAAATTCAAATAGAATTTTACGAAACCGCAACAGTTAAAACATCCTGGAATTGGTTTTGGGTCATTCCATCCTCGGATTTTCTCAAGTGAAATAAAATCCTATAATATACGTTATTACATCATTTGTAACAAACAAAAAACCATACCGGCATACCGGGAAATTTTATATAACAAAAAAAATACGTGTTCTAAAGGTATTTGATGTTATTTTCTACACAAATCATACGATTATGTTACGGAGAATTTCACAAACAACCTATTAGTTCTGATTATTTTCATCAATATTAATTAAAAATCAAAATATACGTCCGATTGTAAACAAAAACATCTCCGTCGTCTCATCCTCGACGTTTATTTTCCTCATTTTTGTGCATTATTTGTTCTCCCGAAACAGATAAGGCGTAGTTTTTTAGGAGCAAAACATATTTATCACGTTTTTATATCACACACACTGATAGAGTAGGAGCAGGGGCCGTTCTGAGATAGTCGTTCGCTGGATGGAGGTGATTTCGGAATTAACAAAGATAAGACTAGTGTATGACGCATGAGGCCGGTATTTTACATCATCTTACTCGCGGTTGCGATTTGTGGAAAGGAAATACGAACAGGTTGATGTTTTCTAGGTTGCTCGGTTTCGGAATAAACATACAGCGGCTGTCAAAAATATTGTTACATATCGTGATGTGATAGTTTCAATCGATTTACTCATTGCATGTACTATGTATAAGAATTATAATATCCTAAAAAATATGACTTTATGGCAATTAGTACAAAGACAAAAATAATAAATAAGGTTAGAATATATTAACAGTGATATATAAATTAAATTACTTCCTAATTTTCTAATTGTATTAAAATTTTAATGTCACAAATTAAATCGTCATGCAGAAAAGATAATACAGAGAAACTTAAGTCATTTTTAAATAATCATTCATTTTACACTTTGGACGAGTACTTAAATATGTAATTTTATATGTAACATTTATATATCTTTTTTTTTATATTATGGACCATTTTAATTCTAAGTTTTCTTTTTATATTTATTAACAATTATGTAATTTTTTTGACAATGTCTATGTTCCTAGGGACCACGGCAATAAACTCTTATTATTATTATATCTGAACAAAGAATTCACACGAAATTATAGTCATTTCTGTTCTATTAAATACGCTTAGTCAACTCGTCTGGCAAAGTTTGGAAAAATCAACACTAAAATATTTGACTAGCACAAAATTAACGCCAACACCGTAATATTTTCAACAGTGTACTTCATTTCTAACATCCGACCCTGCACTGGTTTGTCAACAATAATGTCCGGGGGTGCACAAGTGGATAGAGTTCAAACGTAGACTATATAATATCGAATTGTCTATAATGAATTAAAATTTATACCAGTATAATGCAGTTCAAACCAAAATCACATTATTTTAAAAAGTGAACATAAAATGAATTAGGTTAGTTACTGCGATAAATAGCAATCTAGCTTAAAACGTGTATCTAACAAATAAATTGATTTAATGTGACCTAGGAATCTCTGCACAACGATAATAGTTCTTCTTATTCATGTACTTTCTTAATTCTTGTCGTGTCATATATATT
This sequence comes from Protaetia brevitarsis, assembly GCA_004143645.1. NCBI lineage: Eukaryota > Metazoa > Arthropoda > Insecta > Coleoptera > Scarabaeidae > Protaetia > Protaetia brevitarsis. Next base: position 120,082 of record RXPK01000525.1, on the reverse strand, counting down.
AGATTCATTCGGAAATCCCAAGAAACTGCGACCATCGTTAACATAAGAATTTATCCTGCAAGAGCGAATGGCACAATAGCATGATGCCCATTTGCGTCTTCTTTCACGGTTATTTCAGTTATTTCACTTAAACCTAACAATATAATATATAAGAAAGTATGTAAATGTTATGGCCACTGGCCACCAATCTTACCTTTTACACAAGAATATCATGGTTCATTAAATGTTTTTAAAACTACAGGGGTAATTCAAAACTAATAAAATACGTAAAATAAATAAATAAAACAAGTAAATCATGTAGATTAAACGAATGAGTAAACTAATTTTTGTAGATACGAATGTAAACAATAACAAACTGCCATTTTGGAAAGCTGTTGTTTCAAGCGAAGTTAGGTTTAGAAATTTGAACCCCTATGACTCATCCATTGTCCTTACTCCGTGTACTCTGGTATAGTTGGATATTAAAGATATACATATTGTAACAGGATTATGTGTTATAAGAAATTGTCTATAAGCACATTAGATAGATTACACTAGCCGAAAAGACTTTATAATTAATTTAACAATCTAAAATTTTAATATTTTGCATTGTTTTAAATGTAAATAACTATAAATTCTAAAATAGAGGTTTTCAAAATAATATCTTTATCTGTTTAGTAGAGCATTCTAATAAGCTACTCATCGCGAAATATACTAAAAGGGAAACTTCTGGAATCGATGCATAAAGATATAAAGACTGCAGTCGGCGGAGTGATTCATTTATTATTTAGTTGTTGACGCGATCTAGCCAGACACAATCTAAATGTCACTGACACAGTATATATGTAACATGGGTTTCAAACATGGCGTCCAAGGAAATTCGCGGTGTCGCATAGGTGGGTGAAATTGTAACTAAAACTATTTGAATTTGTTTACAAGCAAAAATTCTAACCTACAAAGCCGTTCCATTCTGTCATTTTGTTATAGGAGTGACATTGATGTTGTGCAATTTTCTGTCAATTGTCAGTCTATTTGAGTATGGGTATAGGTTATTTTCGTACCCACTTTGCAATTATTAGTTGCAAATATAACCGCCAAACGCCATCGCGAATTTCCTTAAATTGATAGACAAAACATCAAAGGCGTCCACACTTAGTGAAACTACTTGTTCCATTTGGTGACGGGAAAAAATTATTGTTATATGTTAATACGATTCATAGATAATATAGATGGCTTTCTTCTGTGCAAAACTTCAGTAATTTAAACGATCTTAGTGAAGACAGGTACAAATACAGCGCTGGCGCGGATGGAAGATAAACTAACTAAAACGCGCGTAATTTGAACCGCTGATCTACAGTTGATATTATCAATACTACAGTTAAATACTGTAACAACTAAAAAAATTACAGATTTCGAATTGCGTAAAATCTAAATACATATTATTTAAAATCAATAAGTGTATGCAATTCATCTGTAATTTTTTAGAGTTGTTGCAGTATTTAATTGCAGTATTGATACATAATATAAATATATATATAACTTATGTCGACATTTGAGCTATTAATGAGTTAATTGCTTAGTGGTGTGAATTCCGAGATTATTAAGAACAATTTTAAATTTAATAATAATAACCATAATAATAATAATAATAATAGAACTTTATTTTCAACATTACATGATATGAAAACTAGTCAACACAAGAGAAAATAGCAAACATTGTAAAAGACAATAGGGAAAGAAAAACATACATAAAATACAACTGTCGACATACAGTCTTGCATTAATTATTACATAGCATTTAAAATTACACCTGTAACTATAATAATTAAAGAATCGAACAGAAAAATAATTTAATATGGGATCTTAATACTTCTTGCTGGTTATGACAACAAATTTAACTATATTAAAAAAAAAAACAATTCTCATGTTAAAATTACCTGCAAGTAATTTATAATGATCCAATTTTATAAAAGAATTATATTGCCTCTTTCCTCCTGATAGAAGTGCTCTTCACTCACCTGGCAAATTTACAGTTGGTAAACTACGTGCCTTTAAGCCAGACTTGCTATAATATTTTGGGTCGATTTTACAAACTTCATGGAAATGCAAATGGCAAACTCAATATTTTTTGTGAACTTCTGTTGTGGTGGTAATATCTTTAGTTTAGCATTGCCAATCCTCTTAATTCATTCATTATATACCTTGAAATTGCAACATATGTAAAAAAATATATCCAACTGAGAAAGTAGAAACAAAACTCACCAATTCATCGGTATATGGAAATCGAAATTTTTCTTCTTTGGATGTATTCCTACATCCAGAAACACAACACTGTAGAGCCATTTTCTATAATCAATTTTTAATTCTGCAATTAATGCATCACTTTGGTAGCAAAAAGTATATACTTACGAAAAATAATAAATCTTCCAAAATCGTATAATGCACTTCCACATATTCTACACCTAAAATTTATGATTCATTTTTATAGTTTAAGAATACCCCTCAATTATATTCATTCACTTACAAAAACTTCAAAATACAATTGTTCCAAAAAAAAAACGCAAACTGCTGTTTTTCTACTCTAAAATATCACAATAAACATAACTACAACCGTCAAAATAACAAAAGAATACAAAATGGCAATTGGCAAAGGCTAATGACGCATACTAGCCAGACGCGCCCTCTAACATATCCTGTAAATAAATGTAAATATGCATATTTAAAAAAGTTTGAAATTTCGCGGTAGCGATTTGGCAGCATTTACATCAGCGCTTTGCGGGTGGAAGATATACTACTACAATATTTGACCTTGGGTATTAAAATGGATCCCCTTGATACGATTGGGCGAAGCAAACTACATCAGCTTCCAACATTACAAAAGTGTTGAGTAACGAATATTAACATGTTCATTTAATACATATTTTCGTATTTCTAATCTTCTAAAACAAAGTTATGTAGGTATATACCTGTATAAAATGTAGTCTTTTTCACCATGGCCGGTTTTCAATAAAATAAACATATTTCCTTTTTTCCTATTCCCTTTTTCCCTTTTCCTATTCCCTCTTTGCTATTCCATTTTCCCTATTCTCTGTTCCCTACTCCCTTTTGATAAAAAAAAGGGTATCCAAAACAAAATTTAGTAACAAAGAAAAAGCTAGAGTGGTAATTTTTAATAATTAAATTTATACAGGTTTGCATTAATTATAATATAATTTAATAACTCAAAACTTCAGTAATTTAAGAAAAAAAAAACACAAGTTTGTACTAGGGCGCTGAAAATTGGCATATTGGTAAAATATGGAAGCAATTTTTTCCTATAACAATTCTCAAAAAAAAAAATCACAAAAAGGGCATTTCCCCAAAAACGTCAAATTTAAAAATTAAAGAAAATAATGTGATTACTCCTATGCACGTCATTTGACATCATTTTTTTTAAGCATTTAACAGATGGCAAAGTCAAAAAATTTACCTTTAATGAATAATAAATAAATTAAAAAAAATCCCATAAATAAATAAATATTTTATTAACCCTAAAATTATAAATGACATAGAACAAATCGGATTACAAAATAAATACACAAACAGATATAATAATAAATGGCCACATAAATATGTAAAAAATAACATTCAGACAAATGTTATTCATTGATGGACAGCAAGAAAGTCTTTCGCTGTGTAAAGGCAGCACTTATGATGCGCATTTTATGTATCACCCTGTATATTACACATTTTGATTCCTTATCTGCTTCAAAAAAAAAAAAAAAACGGAACAGCAATACGTAATTAACTATCTAAGAGATGTATTTCTATAATTAATTAATACCTAATTTTGTCCAAAAACCAAAATTCTAACAATGGGAATCTCTCAAACGTTCACATTCATAGTTGATCACGAAGATTGAAGACGAATTCAACTTACAAGGCTACAGGAAGAACACCCATCGGTGATGTAGTCTTTTTGACAATGTATTAGGCTTGTAATATTGTTAAAAAATAGCATAGCATTATCATAGTATTACCACATCACATGTGACATTTCTACAAATTTATTTAATCAATCATTCGGAATGGCCTCTTGACGCATTTTCAAATCCTTCATTTATATTTGGAACAATCATTTTCATCGGAAGGAATAAACATTTCAGATTAAACGCTACGTCTAACTTAAATAATGAATATTTCAATTATATCTTTCGGTTTTTCATATTTTTTCTTCGCTGCGGAAATCCCGGAATTATTTTCCCATTCGCGATAAATAATAAATACGGCACACGTAGTGTGTGGTGATTTAATACTAATCACCACAGTTCCTATCATTTCGTACGACGCGAGAATGACGTTTATTTGTTTTATCGCGCGGCACAAGACCTGACGTTTATAAAGATCGCGGTCGGCCGGCCCCGCGTCTGACAATGAAACAGTCGATAAGCGAGAGATGTTAACCTATACGCTTTTTTGTATCATTATTATACGATTCGTATAGCACGTGGTGTTGTTTCCTATTATTAGTGTAGATACAACGTGGATATAACATAATAACTGTGTGTGTGCTGCAGTATAGTGAACTTGTGTAAAGTGCAGACCTCCCACCAGTCAGTATCTGTTCCACAACCACCGAAAAAAAGGCACGTTCAGCATTCACGCGCACCCAATGTGCGTCCTTTGCCTGCCGCTGGGCGCATCATCACCTGTCGCAGATGTATTAGGCAAGTTATCCAGTTAACCGCTTTTAACGTTTGCCCGCGTAGTGGATATAAAACGCTTTCGAACCGACAGACTCGCGCAGTTTACTACCAACTTTCGCACGTAAACGTTCGAGATTTCTCCCGATACTCGGTCCGAATGGTTTACACTCGATCGAATACTCTACTTAATAACGATAATGTTAAAACGCGAGTGCTGTCTTCAGGAAGCCTATCGGATCTTTAATCAGTTCTACTTGCAACACGATACGTTTTATCTGAGTGTTTCCGCGTTAGAAATTACACCGTGAGATTATTATTATTATTTTTTTTTGGGGGATTCCCTTTTGAGATAATTTAGTGGTTTTCGCGGCTTCTCTTCGCGTCGAAGCGGGGTGAAAATAGAGCGTGATGGAGGGTGTCAGGGAAAGCCACGTGTACCTGATAAAATCCACCCTTTTCGGTGTGGTTTTTAGCAGTGTTGTGATGATCCTGATGTACGTCTTCAAGATAATGAAGATTTTGGAGAGTCGGAAGAAGGACGGGGCGGTTATTTTGATTAAAGCGCGGAGCGAGAAGGATAGGAATGAAAGTAAGAGGGTGTTTAGAAGTGTTGAGGGGGTGGAAATTTTATATTTTAATTAAAGTGTTTGAAGATTTTTTTTCCTATATGGAAATTCCAAAAAAAAATCGGGATTTATTTAAAATGAAAGAAAAATATTTGTTGTTTTTGTGTATTAAAAAAAATCACGAATTTTCTTAAAAAAAATGAATGAAGCATCTCCAACTAAGAGCGATTGTAAAATTGTTTGTATATTCAAAATTATGTAAATATGAATTTTATTAAAAAATACATTGGGGTAACCTCAGCTTAGAGAGAATTGTAAAATTATTAATTATTAATTTTCTTAGAAATAAATTGGACCACCCTTAGAAAAATTTCGAAAATTGATGCAATTTAAAAAATAGAAATACAATTTCTAAAAAAAAAAAACTGGACCACCCTTGGCGCCTTGGATGATATTTCGTAAATTTGCTGTGCGTTTTATAAAAAAAAAAAATGTGAAAATATGAATTTTCTTAAAAATGAAATTGGACCACCCCTAGCTTAAAGATTTTGTAAAATTGTTTCTAAAATTTAAAAAAGAAATGACGAAAAGCATAAATTTTCTTTTGTAAAAAAATGGACCGCTTCTACATTTTGTAAAATTAAAATCAAATTGTTTTCATTTACTATTGATTATTATAAATAAAAAAATTATGGGAAATAGCGGTCACCCTCAATTTAGAGAATATTTTTAAGCTTTCTAAAATCAAATTATTTTTATCTTATTTCATTTTATTATTTTGTCTTTTTTTTTATAAAGACCCCTAAACTGTTATTGAATAATATCAGAAATTATTCAAAGAGAATCAAAAAATATTTATTAAAAAAAAAGTAGCACTTCTTTTAATTTAAAGTATATTTCGAATTAATTACCAAATAATAAAAATTACTCAAAAAGAAGAAAGAAGAAAATTTATTTTGATATTTATTTGTTTTTATTTTTAGCAATAAGAAATTGGAAATATGAATTTTTTTCTGCACCAACCCTTAATTGCCTTAACTTTATGAAAACTATACAGCTTTAAAATTAGATTAGTATTTTTTTTATAACGACCCTCAAATCATGACTAAATAATATCTAATATTATTGAAAAGGAAACGAAAAACAGTTATTTTTTTTCAAGTTTACTAAAGGTTATATACTCCAGTTCTGAAAACCTCCAATTTTTAATTATGTAATATTGTTTTTTAAATAACAATTCCTAAAAAAGGGATTATACCACGTTCAAAAAATCCATATGCACAATTAATAGCAACTTTACGATAAATAAACATAAAAGAGTATTAAATTTATTTCATCTTAAAAGAAAATGGTAGTTCAATCTAAATTTAAACTTTGTTATTATATTACAAACCTTAACATTGACACCCAAAATTAGAATAAAAATTTGCAAGCGCAAAAAATAAAATATTTTATTTTTATTTTTTTTGTAATTTATTGAAATCGTATTTTTTTTTTTTATATTTTATTACCATGATTCATTTCTTTTAATTCCTTTATCATTTGCAGAGTGTTACACACGTCATAGTGCAATAATATAATTTGATTCCATTGCTTAACGCAAATTCAATTCGAATTCATGAGGGTATTAAGGTTTCGATGTTTTTGATATGCGTTTAATAAAATTACGTAAGTTTCGTAGATAATTGAAAGACCATTCAAAACAATGATTTACGATACACGTTTTACAATGATAAATTGATTATTAGATAATAAGATTATTTTGAATTCCACGTAAAATGCTATTTCTAAAATAAAATGATAAATTATTTAGTACGTTATGATATTTTTATTATTAAAATTCATACATAAATAAATAAAATGCATAACGAATTCATCTTTCGGCTGTAACATCAATGAGTGTATTAAAAATAATTTATTTGGTTTGAATTTAAATTTCAAATGACGCGCGCTTTCCCCACAGCGTCCGTCGGCCAATGGCAGACGAGTCGCGCTATTTTGCCGGCCGCTGCAGTTCAGTTTGAGTCGAAACCGCGTGGTGGTGTGTGCGGTGCCCAAATATAGAATTCGCGTGTTTTGTGTGCCGTTCTTTTTTTGTTCCCTCTTTTCGATTAAGAAACCGCGTATTTACCGAACGATAAGCGACAGGAAACCGTTGTAAAGAATGGAAACGGAAGGAAATTACGTCTTTTTGAGTTCCTCGATCTTAATAGCGGCGGTGTTCGGCGGCGCCTTGTTCGTCTTGATGTACATTTTGCGAGTGATGCGTGCCGAACAGAAGAACGCGGACGCCGAAGAGAAAAGTAAGCCCCCCTAGCCAGTTTTAGAGAAATATATCACCCGTCATTAGTGCGCTACTACGATTAAGATTAGGGTTTCCGTCATCTCGCGAAACACGTGCTTTTCAGGTTATTTTAGGATTTCAAAACATACACAAACGCACGCTTACGCAAGCACACATCGACGGATTCGTATTAAAGTGCGCTGACACAACGCGATTTTCGCGTATTAAAAATAGTAGCCCCCGTTTTTGTTTATTTAGATTTTAAAATATAAATTCTGTACGACGTGTTCGCGTACCGCGCTCAAACGCTTCCTCCTGTCAAATTTTTGTTTGTCAACATTTAAAATATAAACAAATTGTTTTGTACATATTTTAAAAAAGAAAAAAGGGAATTTTAAATGCATTTTAACCCGTTCTCGTGCCGTACACTGGTAAATTTTATGCAATTTTATTGTAGATGTCAAGGATCCGGAGCGGTTTAATGCTAGAAAGGATACAGCCGCAGCAGCATCCATCGCAACTAAAAAGAAGAAGAACACAGACAACCGTTGGACCAACCGCACCGACAAGCAGGGATTCTCGCATTCCTGGCTGCTCACCTCGTTAAAGGGGCACACTGGACAAGTTCTCGACATGGACTTTGCTAGTAACGGAAAATATTTGGCCTCTTGCGCTGAAGGTGAGTACACTAATTTTGATTCCGTGACATTCACTACTCGATAGGTAACATTTTTAACACTACAGTAGCAATATTTGATGTAAAAAGTAATTTAGAAAACTGACAATCGTCTAAACAATTCCACAGTAGGAAAGTAATAAAAAATTGATTGAGTAGGTAACATTTATCCTCAAATTTATTAAATGTTTATTTTCAGCGTAATTTTATTACTAATATTAAACAAATCGCGTTTTAAAATCTTTAAAAAAATAGATTTCTGTAATTTCAACATTTGCCGTATTCAAACATAGATGGCGGTAGAATCAATCTTAACATTATTTCATATCATTCAATTTCCCATTATTTACGTATATTTCGCTATGTAGAATATATCATCATTATTTAACAGTATTACTCATAATTTTATGAAAGTCTTAAGTAGGTATTTAGCAGTAATCGGTAGCGGGATTGCTTTTTCTGGGAATTAAAACTACACATGATATTAGTCACTGACGTGGAATTCGGTTTTATAATTACTTGGTATTTTTTGAGAGATTTCTCATTACGTTTATTGAAGTATATGACGATGTTGTTTCGCGAAAATTCAATGAGTAACAGGATTTTAAAAGATGTTTTTTTTTTTATTAATTATTGTAAAAAGAAAATGAAGTATTTCATCGGTATGCATTTTAAAGTTTTAAATATTAAAAAAGAGATTTTTTTTAGTGTATTTAATTGGAAACTAATTAATATTTTTTTTTATACAGTGTGATTGAGTTGTGTGTAGTGCTCAAAAAACAGTTGTGTGTTAAATTCCACGTAGGTAATATAAATAAAATGTAATTTCAGAATAAAATGAAGATTTGAAGACCATAGTGGGTGTAGTTTAAAATAGTGCTGATAATATTTAACGCACAGTAGTATACAGATAGGATATATTGTATTGTATATATTGGGACGTGTCATAATGAATATATTTAAAACAAATTTTGGCAACATGGGGCAATATAGGAAAGAAATTTGAATGAAATGTATTTTATGTTAATTTTAGGTGTTGACACTCGCTTAGAGAAATAAATGTGCGTTGAAAGCGTTAATAAGAATTGATAATTGGTGATAATAAAAATCTTTTCTGGTGATATTAAATGTCAAAACTAAGTTGGTTAATTTTTTACTATGTACAGGGTGGTTGGCATTAAAAGCAAATATTCAGGGATGGTAGAGAATAATATATGCATTTCCTTACATTTTTTATTTTGCATAAATGTCTTACTTTCGTAATTAAGTGATATACGAGTCTGTTGTTTGGGGTAAGAAAGATGTAATATAGTAAATATCTAAAAAAAGACTTAATTATGTTACCTTATTTAAACACGTGTGCACTCTAATTTTAAATAAAAAGAAATCTGTGTTCTTCCAAATTTATATTGAGTTACTAATCATTATTCGCATCTATCAATCAGATGGTCTTAATATTTTATAAATACATAATTGGCTTATGCATCATTTGCATTATACTTCTGATAAAATAAGTATCAGTATATTTTGTAATGTAATTTAGATGTGAGATTTTTTACGAAGACTTAGGTATGTAAAACTCTTTTATTAAAAAATATTATATGCAAAAAATGCATAGAAAAAGCTATAAAAAAACATAAATTTGGGTTTTCCCATGTATTTCGGCCAATTTTTACTTTTTGTTTTAAGAATTCTTGGGAAACTTAATATTAATTTTGTTTTACATATATGAATATTAAGAATATTCATTTTTTTAATTTGTAAATAAATAATAAAATAAGCTTTGTTCTTAAAAATTGCACTAATATTTATAAATACTCTAATAAGTGTTAAAAAATATTATTTCATCTATTTAAAAAAATAACACAAGAATTTGTTTTCTTAAAAATTACATAGCCCCAATTTAAAGGAATTTTTATTTAATATTTCAAAAATGTTTTTTTATTATTTTATATTCTTTTTTATAGCAACCCCTAGAACATTAACAAAAACTGCAAAAAAAAATAAAACAAATAATGCATATATAAATATAATTTTTTTTTTCATAAAAAAAATCTAAAAAAATATTTATTGTGATATTTTATCACCCCTATTTTAGAAGTTTTTTTTTTCTTTTTCGAAAACTTATTAAAATACCTTTTTTATTTTATATTTTTTAATGACGCTAAAGCATTATGAAACTATCTAAAATTAAAAAATACATTGAAATTCAATTTCATTTTTATGGTATAATATGCATACAAAAGAATATTAAAAATATTTTATCTGCAGCAGAAAATTATGTAAAATAGAAATTTTCTTTTTCAAAAACTGAATTACCAGCAAATTTAAAAATTATAGCAATTTAGCGTAGTTTTTATTATTATTCTGTTTATTTTAATCTGTGCGCAATTTAATAGACTTTTATATGGTAGTATTTGAAGTAGCTATTGAAACATTTAAAAATGTTTTTGTTTATTTTTTTTATCTGTGCGCAATTTAACAGAATTTTTATATGCTAGTATTTGAAGTGGCTTTTGAAACATTTAAAAATGTTTTTATTTATTTTTTTCTGTGCGCAATTTGATAGAATTTTTATATGCTAGTATTTGAAGTAGCTTTTGAAACATTTAAAAATATTTTTATTTATTTTTTATTTATTTTTTATTTATTTTTCAAAATTGAATCCCCTCAAATTTAATTTTTTTTTATTTTATTTTCTGTTAATTTTTGTTAGGTTTTGTTCCTTCAATCTGGGCACAATTTCAAAAAATAAAAATAAAAAAATATATACGGTGGTGTTTAGTAGTTCTCGACACATTTGAAAAAGGTATTTTATTTTCCTTTTTTTTTTATATGTATCACGAGAGCATTATCAAAAATAGCTATAAATTTAAGTGTCAATTACACTAAGATACATATAAAAATAATTTAAAAATCTTTTTTATTACAAAAATCTAAAAAAAATTCTCTTACCTCTAATTTAAAAGATTTATTTTTTCGAATGCTCATTAAAATGGCTTTTTTACTTCATATGTTTTTTTTAAATTTTTTGCCCCATTAACTTTTGTTATTTGCTATCTGCGCCCAATTGCAAAGAATTTTTATATAATCATTGAAATAATATTAGATTTTTTTTATTTTCTATTTTTTTGTGTGTGTAACGTCCCCTTTGTCAAAAATACCTATAAAATCTGATATTGATTGCATATATTATATCAAAACAAAATATTAAGAATCTTTCTTTATTTTTTTTATTTTCTTTTTTTTTGTGTGTAACGCCCTCTTTGCAAAAAATACCTATAAAATCTGATATTGATTGCATATATTATATCAAAACAAAATATTAAGAATCTTTCTTTATTTTTTTATTTTCTTTTTTTTTGTGTGTAACGCCCTCTTTGCAAAAAATACCTATAAAATATGATATTGATTGCATATATTAAAATATAAAAACAAAATATTAAAAACCTTTTTTCATCTTTTTGAAGCTTATTAAAATAGTTCATTTTATTTTATATCATTTATTTTTAATACGAAAACGTTCTAAAATCTACCAAATTATGTAAAATATTTTTTTTTTATTTGTTTAACTGTTTTCTAATTAATTGGACAAAGTTTTTTATTTTAAACGAGGGAAAATTTAATTTTTTGATATTTTTTCTTATATTGCACCATTTCATACACACCACTTAACTATCTTCATTTGACACGATCCATGCTGTAACAATAATCTGTAGGAAGAACAAATTAATACCATTATATTATGTAATAATAGATATATATATACAGTAGAACCTGAAAAAATCGACCAAAATAAGGATCTCCCCCACAAAATCGACACCCATTGACATGAACCGTTCTTTTTGATTTGCATGTGCAGCCGAACCCGACCCAGGGGACGACGACCTAGCGAATCCAACGGACAGCGGGGGCGGCGGCGGCACCACCAGCGGCTCGGACTGTAACAAAGAGAACAGCTCGCCCTCCTCGGCGGAGACCAGTCCGAGAGCGCAGAAACCGCTGTCTCGCCGACAGCGGAAGAATCGCCGGCGCGAGGACAGCTCCAGCCCGGAGAGCAAGAAAAAGTCCAAGGGAGGCGGCGCGAAGAAGGCGGCATCCACCAACTCTTCTTCGACGATCGCGCCCAACATACCCGTAGTATCCGCTACCTCTGCCGATCCGTACGAGGAGAAGAAATGCTGCGGGGAGAAGAAATACAACGATTTACCCCGATTGGTGAATTATTGCAAGTTGAACATTAGCGACTTCGATTTGTATCGGCTCTTCAGGTCGTATCTATTAAGTCCTGAGCAGATGCTCACTCTCGGGTATCCAGTGGAGTGCGTCAGTCACCCGGGACGCGCTATACTCTTTAAGAGTCCCATCGAAGTGCCGTCTTATCCTAGGAGCGCGTACAAGTATAATAAACCGGAGAGCAAGTGCGTATTCGACGTGAACGCTAGGGAATTCGTGCCGAATATCTATAAAAAATCCGCGGAGATCACCAGCGATTCGGGCAATTCCAGCGATTCTAACGACTCGGAAAGCAGCGACGGTTCTCCCGTGATACCCAGAACTTACCAACAGGTTCTAGTGAACGGATCCGGACATTCGGTGAACCATCACAATTATCAACAGCAACCATCCGCGCCGGTTAACAGTGAGATATGTCAGAAGACTTGCATGCGTTGCGGCGTCGACTTTTACATGAACACCGACAATACTTACGTGACACAAGAGGCGTGCATGTACCATTGGGGCAAACTGACCAGAGTGTTCGGGGAAAATCGCAACTCCTACGGCGTCTCCAACGAATACGCTTGCTGTCGCGGTAAGCAGAACTCGCGCGGATGCACTGAGGGGAAGTTGCACGTCTGGAACGGTTTGGAGATCGGTTTCAACGGACCGTTCGATAATTACGTGAAGACGCGACCTAGGAGGACGCCCAATTCCGTGGAGAAAGATAAGGGACCCGGGGCGTACGCTTTGGATTGCGAGATGTGTTTCAGCGGACACGGTATGGAGTTGGTGAAGATTTCCGTGGTGGGAATCGACGGGAAATTGGTGTACGATGCGTTCGTGAGACCAGAGAACGAGATAATCGATTATAATAGCAGATTCTCCGGAGTTACAGCTAAAGATATGCAGAAAAAACGTGCCTTAAAGTCCCTGAAAGAAGTGCAAAACGATCTATTGAGCTTCATTTCGTCCGAGACCATTTTAATCGGGCACGGATTAGAAAACGATCTGCGATGCTTGAGGATCCTGCACCCCACCGTCATCGACACCGCTGTTTCGTTCCCCCACTACAACGGATTACCCTACAGGCGCTCGTTAAAATCCCTGACGTCGTGCTTCTTGAAGCGGGAGATCCAAACCGCCACTTCCGGACACGACAGTTACGAGGACTCGCGAGCTTGCATGGACTTGATGCTGTGGCGCGTCCGCAAGGATTTCAGAAGCATCCTGGATCATTCCTGTCATTTTTGACAGCGCCCCAAACCATTTAAACGAATTCATTAATTATTTATTACATCCCCCGCCCACTCTCGACTTCACACGATTTCAACGTCCGCTAGAGGTCGCCACCATGGAACGTTATTTTTATTATTTATTAATTTATAAATATAAAGATGACTCGATATGATGGTATAAAAAAAAACGAATGGAATATGATTTTCTTCATTCTTTTTTAAGTTTTAAGTAAACATAATTAGTTCCTGAGATTTTTACTCGTTATTATTTCGTTCTGTTTTGCGTCTTATTATTATATTTTTTAATCTAAAGAATAACAGTGATAAAACGATGATGATAATAATAATGATAAAATAATATAATAAAATACGTGAAAACATCGACTGATAAATATTAAGTGATTATATTTTAAGTGATCTTAGAATCTCAAACTCGACTGAACGTTTTTTTATATAAAAAAAATCGTCTTAAGAATGTACAAAAAATGCTAATATTTTTAAGTTGTCGTAAACGGAAAACGAGTGCTTAACTACGTATACATGTAAAAAAAAGCCATCCACAAAAATTGCCCCCTCCTAAAAAATATATTTTTAAATATTTAATATTATCACTGAAACTACAACTTCATCAAAAAAAAAAAAAGATTTTATAGCAGCTGTCCCTTATTTTATGTGGGGGGAATCTAATGTTAGAATTCAGGGGAATTCCCCTGCCTTCCAATACTTAATTTCCTCGTTTTAAATTCTGTAAAATCGATAAGAAAAAAAAACAACTGCCATAAAAATGTACATTATTTAAAATAATTTTAGTGCCTGATTATGATAAAGCCTTCGATGTATTTTTTTTTAATTATTTATCAATTATATCGATGGCGATTTTTTCGATTTTTAAGTTGTAAATGTGAAAAAGATTCTTACATATCTCGTTGCGTATGTAATTCTATTTTTATTTAATTTTAATTTTTTTTTTTTTTGAATGTCTGTTGTAAATATTGTCTTCTTAAGTTGTCACGTGCGATGTTCGATCATATTTCTTCGTCGTCTTAATTTTTTTTTAATTATGTATAAAATGGAAAATTCGATTTCGACGATTGATTTCTTTTTTTTTGAATAAAAGCGTTGAGATGTTTCTTAAAATTTCTTTGGTTTCATTTCAGTCACCTAAATCTTCCTTCCAAAATAACTGATGACAAAGTTTAAAAAAAAAAACAAAAATAATAATTAAGGAAAATTGGAAAAAAATGAAACATTGTGAGTGCACAAGTGGATAAAAAAAAAATAAGAAAATAATGAAAAAAAATCCAAAAATTTTGGAGTATTTTGTGTATAAGTTTTACAATGATTTATAATAAAATTACAAAAAAAAATAAATATAAAAATAGAAAAAAAAAACATATTTTTTTTGAGAATTTGGTGCACAGTATATCTGCCATTACTAACAAAGTAAGTATAGTTAATTTTATTTTTAAATAAAATTCTTGAGTTAGTATCCTTAATTCGAAATTTATTAAGTTTTAATCAGAGAAATGACATATATCCCTATAGGTATATAGAAGAAGCATTCCTATACCTGCTTATATGAGAAATTGAAGCCGACAGGACCTAGGGCTAGGGGGTGGAGGGAATGCTTACTTTACCTCAATAGCACAGTAGTTCTTATCTGTAGCGCTTATCTGTGTACTATTCTATAGCTATCTCTTTCTCTGCTCCTTTTACATGTTGGCTTCAAGCAAGCTCTGTTATGCTTGTTCTATATACGTAGTATATATATCATTTCTCTGGTTTTAATACGTAATTTGATAAATTTTGCAATTTGACGTTCCAATGGATTCATCACTTTCAAAAGATTCATTTATATATATGTCGATTTTATTCTCTACATTTTTTATTCTAATCAATTTTGTTTCTTTGGTGTTCTTGGAAAAGTGGAATTTCTGTAGTAAAAATCGAGTATTAACTATTTTCTTATTTCGAAATTTTTCAAAAACCTATAAATAACTTAAATTTATATGATCTATTCATATATATTACCTAACTGCAGTTTTTACATTAGTTCGACATACAAAAATAATAAAAAAAAAAAACTATCAGTTTGGAAAATAAATTAATAATTTGGAAAATACAATGTGCATATTAGGAAAATGTCAAAATAAATAAAGCAATAGTTAAAACTATCCATAATAGCCAAATTTAAATTTCCCGCCACTATTTTTAATGAATTCAACGTAAAAGCATTAAAGTAACTGTTAATGTAGTACATAATAGTGGGTAATTTTATGTTTCAACGTTGAAGTTACTGAGAATAATTGCGGGCAATTTAAATTTGGCTATGTGGGATATCTTTATTAGAGAAATTTAGCATTATTAACAACATAAAAAAATAAACATGACAAAAAAAGAAAACAAATTCACCAAGTGTTACTGATGTTACAGCTCTTGATCTTTATCCTTAATTTTTTTTTTACTTATACACAATTTTTGATAAAATGCAGAATGTAGTATCCCCTTAAAAATTACAATTCTTTAACGTACATTTTCATTTTTTTTTTTTTTATAAAAGTGAATTGAGCATTTTAAATGAAACTCTGTATATTTTTGCGTATTTGAATTCGAAAACATGATTTGTTTGTTTCCATTTCCATGGTTATCAAAATTTGTTTTTTTTTTTGATCTTGCAATCTATATTACCGCCATTTTGCTACTTAAAACGTTTTGACATTTTTTTTTCAAAGACGGTAATGGCCCCATATTCCTGCATATGATATAGGAAATCATATCTTTCAGAAGCACGAAAAATTTTGTTTTTCAAGAAAATTGCAAGTGAAAAAAAGTTTTTTAACAAGTGTTAAAGGTATTTGCACTTGAGATCTTGGCAAATCCATATGTGAAAATTAAATTGCGGTATCCAAAAAAAATCAAAAGAAACCTATATAGGGTTGTTAGAAACTTTTGAAGAACCCCTCTATACGAACTTTTGTAGATAAGAATTAAACCAGGGAGCAAGTGCGTCTTCGACGTGAACGCTAGGGAATTCGTTCCGAATATTTATAAAAAAATCCACGGAAATAACCAGCGATTCGGGCAATTCCAGCGATTCCAACGACTCGGAAAGCAGCGACGGTTCTCCCGTGATACCCAGAACTTACCAACAGGTTCTAGTGAACGGATCCGGACATTCGGTGAACCATCACAATTATCAGCAACAACCATCCGCGCCGGTTAACAGTGAGATATGCCAGAAGACTTGCATGCGTTGCGGCGTCGACTTTTACATGAACACCGACAATACTTACGTGACACAAGAGGCGTGCATGTATCATTGGGGCAAACTGACCAGAGTGTTCGGGGAGAATCGCAACTCCTACGGCGTCTCCAACGAATACGCTTGCTGTCGCGGTAAGCAGAACTCGCGCGGATGCACGGAGGGGAAGTTGCACGTCTGGAACGGTTTAGAGATCGGTTTCAACGGACCGTTCGATAATTACGTGAAGACACGACCTAGGAGGACGCCCAATTCCGTGGAGAAAGATAAGGGACCCGGGGCGTACGCTTTGGATTGCGAGATGTGCTTCAGCGGACACGGTATGGAGTTGGTGAAGATTTCCGTGGTGGGAATCGACGGGAAGTTGGTGTACGATGCGTTCGTGAGACCCGAGAACGAGATAATCGATTATAATAGCAGATTTTCCGGCGTCACAGCGAAAGATATGCAGAAAAAACGTGCCTTAAAGTCCCTGAAAGAAGTGCAAAACGATCTATTGAGCTTCATTTCGTCCGAGACCATTTTAATCGGGCACGGATTGGAAAATGACCTCCGATGCTTGAGGATCCTGCACCCCACCGTCATCGACACCGCTGTTTCGTTCCCCCACTACAACGGATTACCCTACAGGCGCTCGTTAAAATCCCTGACGTCGTGTTTCTTGAAGCGGGAGATCCAAACCGCCACTTCCGGACACGACAGTTACGAAGACTCGCGAGCTTGCATGGACTTGATGCTGTGGCGCGTTCGCAAGGATTTCAGAAGCATCTTGGATCATTCCTGTCATTTTTGACGGCGTCCCAAACCATTTAAACGAACTCATTAATTATTTATTACACCCCCCGCCCACTCTCGACTTAACACGATTTCAACGCCCGCTAGAGGTCGCCACCATGGAACGTTATTTTTATTATTTATCAATTTATAAATATAAAGATGACTCGATATGATGGTATAAAAAAAAACGAATGGAATATGATTTTCTTCATTCTTTTTTAAGTTTTAAGTAAACATAATTAGTTCCTGAGATTTTTACTCGTTATTATTTCGTTCTGTTTTGCGTCTTATTATTATATTTTTTAATCTAAAGAATAACAGTGATAAAACGATGATGATATAATAATGATAAATAATAATAAAAATACGTGAAAAATCGACTGATAAATATTAAGTGATTATATTTTAAGTGATCTTAGAATCTCAAACTCGACTGAACGTTTTTTATATATATAAAAAAATCGTCTTAAGAATGTACAAAAAATGCTAATATTTTTAAGTTGTCGTAAAACGGAAAACGAGTGCCTTAATTACGTATACATGTAAAAAAAAGCCATCCACAAAAATTGCCCCCTCCTAAAAAATATATTTTTAAATATTTAATATTATCACCGAAACTACAACTTCATCAAAAAAAAAAAAAAATTTTATAGCAGCTGTCCTTATTTTATGTGGGGGAATCTAATGTTAGAATTCAGGGGAATTCCCCTGCCTTCCAATACTTAATTTCCTCGTTTTAAATTCTGTAAAATCGTAATAAGAAGAAAAAAGACACTGCCATAAAAATGTACATTATTTAAAATAATTTTAGTGCCTGATTATGATAAAGCCTTCGATGTATTTTTTTTAAATTATTTATCAATTATATCGATGGCGATTTTTTCGATTTTAAGTTGTAAATGTGAAAAGATTCTTAATATCTCGTTGCGTATGTAATTCTATTTTTATTTAATTTTAATTTTTTTTTTTTTTGAATGTCTGTTGTAAATATTGTCTTCTTAAGTGTTCAGTGCGATGTTCGATCATATTTCTTCGTCGTCTTAATTTTTTTTTAATTATGTATAAAATGGAAAATTCGATTTCGACGATTGATTTTTTTTTTTTTTTGAATAAAAGCGTTGAGATGTTTCTTAAAATTTATTTGGTTTCATTTCGGTCACCTAAATCTTCCTTCCAAAATAACTGATGACAAAGTTTAAAAAAAAAAAACAGAAATAATAATTAAGGAAAATTGGAAAAAAATGAAACATTGTGAGTGCACAAGTGGATAAAAAAAAATGAAAAAAAAATATTCCAAAAATTTTGAAATATTTTGTGTATAAGTTTTGCAATGATTTAGAATAAAATTGCAAAAAAAAATATAAAATAATAAAAATAGAAGAAAAAATATTTTTTTTTGAGAATTTGATACAAAGTATACCTGCCTTTACTAACAAAGTAAGTATAGTTAATTTTATTTTTAAATAAAATTCTTGAGTTAGTATCCTTTATTCGAAATTTATTAAGTTTTAATACGTAATTTGATAAATTTTGCAATTTGACGTTCCAATGGATTCATCTCTTTCAAAAGATTTATTTACATATATCGATTTTATTCTCTATATTTTTTATTCTAATCAATTTTGTTTCTTTGGTGTTCTTGGAAAAGTTGAATTTCTGTAGTAAAAACCAAGTATTAACTATTTTCTTATTTCGAAATTTTTCACAAACCTATAAATAACTTAAATTTATATGATATATACATATATATTACATAATTGCAGTTTTTACATTAGTTCGACATACAAAAATAATAAAAAAAAACTATCAGTTTGGAAAATAATTTAATTTTTTAGAAAATACAATGTGCATATTAGGAAAATGTCAAAATAAATAAAGCAATAGTTAAAACTACCCATAATAGCCAAATTTAAATTTCCCGCTACTATTTTTAGTGAATTCAACGTAAAAGCATTAAAGTAACTGTTAAGTAGTACATAATAGTGGGTAATTTTATGTTTCAACGTTGAAGTTACTAAGAATAATTGCGGGCAATTTAAATTTGGCTATGTGGGATATTTTTATTAGAGAAATTTCGCATTATTAAGAACATAAAAAAATAAACATGACAAAAAAAAGAAAACAAAATTCACCAAGTGTTGCTGATGTTACAGCTCTTGATCTTTATCCTTAATTTTTTTTACTTATACACAATTTTTAATAAAATGCAGAATGTAGTATCCCCTAAAAAATTACAATTCTTTAACGTACATTTTCAATTTTTTTTTATTAAAAGTGAATTGAGCATTTTAAATGAAACACTCTGTATATTTTTGCGTATTTGAATTCGAAAACATGATTTGTTTGTTTCCGTTTCCATGGTTACCAAAATTTGTTTTTTTTTATCTTGCAATCTATATTGCCGCCATTTTGCTACTTAAAACGTTTTGACATTTTCTTTTTTCAAAGACGGTAATGGCCCCATATTCCTGCATATGATATAGAAAATCATATCTTTCAGAAGCACGAAAAATTTTGTTTTTCAAGAAAATTGCAAGTAGAAAAGGTTTTTTAACAAGTGTTAAAGATATTTGCACTTGAGATCTTGGCAAATCCTTATGTGAAAATTAAATTGCGGTATCTAACAAAAATCAAAAGAAACCTATATAGGGTTGTTCAAAACTTTTGTAGAACCCCTCTATACGAGCTTTTGTAGATAAGAATTAAGCCGGATATCAAGTGCGTCTTCGACGTGAACGCTAGGGAATTCGTTCCGAATATCTATAAAAAATCCGCGGAAATAACCAGCGATTCGGGCAATTCCAGCGATTCCAACGACTCGGAAAGCAGCGACGGTTCTCCGTGATACCCAGAACTTACCAACAGTTCTAGTGAACGATCGGGCATTCGGTGAACCATCACAATATCAGCAACAACCATCCGCGCCGGTCAACAGTGAGATATGCCAGAAGACTTGCATGCGTTGCGGCGTCGACTTTTACATGAACACCGACAATACTTACGTGACTCAAGAGGCGTGCATGTACCATTGGGGCAAGTTAACGAGAGTGTTCGGGGAAAATCGCAACTCCTACGGCGTCTCAAACGAATACGCTTGCTGTCGCGGTAAGCAGAACTCGCGCGGATGCACGGAGGGGAAGTTGCACGTGTGGAACGGTTTAGAGATCGGTTTCAACGGACCGTTCGATAATTACGTGAAGACGCGACCTAGGAGGACGCCCCATTCCGTGGAGAAGGATAAGGGACCCGGGGCGTACGCTTTGGATTGCGAGATGTGCTTCAGCGGGCACGGTATGGAGTTGGTGAAGATTTCCGTGGTGGGAATCGACGGGAAGTTGGTGTACGATGCGTTCGTGAGACCCGAGAACGAGATAATCGATTATAATAGCAGATTCTCCGGAGTTACAGCTAAAGATATGCAGAAAAAACGTGCCTTAAAGTCCCTGAAAGAGGTGCAAAACGATCTATTGAGCTTCATTTCGTCCGAGACCATTTTAATCGGGCACGGATTGGAAAACGACCTCCGATGCTTGAGGATCCTGCACCCCACCGTCATCGACACCGCTGTTTCGTTCCCCCACTACAACGGATTACCCTACAGGCGCTCGTTAAAGTCCCTGACGTCTTGTTTCTTGAAGCGGGAGATCCAAACCGCCACTTCCGGACACGACAGTTACGAAGACTCGCGAGCTTGCATGGACTTGATGCTGTGGCGCGTCGTAAGGATTTCAGAAGCATCCTGGATCATTCCTGTCATTTTTGACGGCGCCCCAAATCATTTAAACGAACTCATTAATTATTTATTACACCCCCGCCCACTCTCGACTTCACACGATTTCAACGCCCGCTAGAGGTCGCCACCATGGAACGTTATTTTTATTATTTATTATTTATAAATATAAAGATGACTCGATATGATGGTATAAAAAAAAAACGAATGGAATATGATTTTCTTCATTCTTTTTTAAGTTTTAAGTAAACATAATTAGTTCCTGAGATTTTTACTCGTTATTATTTCGTTCTGTTTTGCGTCTTATTATTATATTTTTTAATCTAAAGAATAACAGTGATAAACGATGATGATAATAATAATGATAAAATAATATAATAAAATACGTGAAACATCGACTGATAAATATAAAGTGATTATTTTTAAGTGATCTTAGAATCTCAAACTCGACTGAACGTTTTTTTTTATAAAAAAAAATCGTCTTAAGAATGTACAAAAAATGCTAATATTTTTAAGTTGTCGTAAAACGGAAAACGAGTGCCTTAATTACGTATACATGTAAAAAAAAGCCATCCACAAAATTGCCCCCTCCTAAAAAATATTTTTTAAATATTTATATTATCACGAAACTACAACTTCATCAAAAAAAAAAAGATTTTATAGCAGCTGTCCCTTATTTTATGTGGGGGGAATCTAATGTTAGAATTCAGGGGAATTCCCCTGCCTTCCAATACTTAATTTCCTCGTTTTAAATTCTGTAAAATCGTAAGAAGAAGAAAAAAAGACTGCCATAAAAATGTACATTATTTAAAATAATTTTAGTGCTGATTATGATAAAGCCTTCGATGTATTTTTTTTTAATTATTTATCAATTATATCGATGGCGATTTTTTCGATTTTTAAGTTGTAAATGTGAAAAAGATTCTTACATATCTCGTTGCGTATGTAATTCTATTTTTATTTAATTTTAATTTTTTTTTTGGATGTCGTTGTAATATTGTCTTTTTAAGTTGTCACGTGCGATGTTCGATCATATTTCTTCGTCGTCTTAATTTTTTTTTAATTATGTATAAAATGGAAAATTCGATTTCGACGATTGATTTCTTTTTTTTGAATAAAAGCGTTGAGATGTTTCTTAAATTTCTTTGGTTTTCATTTCAATCACTAAATCTTCCTTCCAAACTAACTGATGACAAAGTTAAAAAAAAAAAACAGAATAATGATTAAGGAAATTGGAAAAAAATGAAACATTGTGAGTGCACAAGTGGATAAAAAAAAAAATAAAAAAAATATTAATGAAAAAAAACTTCAATATTTTGTGTATAAGTTTTGCAATGATTTAGAAGAAAGTTACAACAAAATATAAAATATATTAAAAAATAGAAAAAAATATGTTTTGTTTTGAGAATTTGGTGCAAAGTATAACTGCATTTTATACAAAGTAGTATAGTTAATTAATTTATTTTTAAATAAAATTCTTGAGTTAGTATCCTTAATTCGAAATTTATTAAGTTTAATACGTAATTTGATAAATTTTGCAATTTGACGTTCAATGGATTCATCACTTTCAAAGATTTATTTCATATATCGATTTTATTCTCTACATTTTTTATTCTAATCAATTTTGTTTCTTTGGTGTTCTTGGAAAAGTTGAATTTCTGTAGTAAAAACCAAGTATTAACTATTTTCTTATTTCGAAATTTTTCAAAAACCTATAAATAACTTAAATTTATATATATATATTACATAATTGCTGTTTTTACATTAGTTCGACTTACAAAAATAAAAAAAAAAACTATCAGTTTGGAAAACAATTTAATTTTTTTGAAAATACAATGTGCATATTAGGAAAATATCAAAATAAATAAAGCAATAGTTAAAACTATCCATAAATAGCCAAATTTACATTTCCCGCCACTATTTTTAGTGAATTCAACGTAAAAGCATTAAAGTAACTGTTAATGTAGTACATAATAGTGGGTAATTTTATGTTTCAACGTTGAAGTTACTAAGAATAATTGCGGGCAATTTAAATTTGGATATGTGGGATATTTTTATTAGAGAAATTTCGCATTATTAAGAACATAAAAAAATAAACATGACAAAAAAAAGAAAACAAATTCACCAAGTGTTACTAATGTTACAGCTCTTGATCTTTATCCTTAATTTTTTTTTACTTATACACAATTTTTAATAAAATGCAGAATGTAGTATCCCCTAAAAAATTACAATTCTTTAACGTACATTTTCAATTTTTTTTATTAAACGTGAATTGTGCATTTTAAATAAAACACTCTATATATTTTTGTGTATTTGAATTCGAAAACATGATTTGTTTGTTTCCATTTCCATGGTTACTAAAATTTGTTTTTTTTTTTTTGATCTTGCAATCTATATTGCCGCCATTTTGCTACTTAAAATGTTTTCACTTTTTTTTTCAAAGACGATAATGGCCCCATATTCCTGCATATGATATAGAAAATCATATCTGTCAGAAGCACGAAAAATTTTGTTTTTCAAGAAAATTGCAAGTGAAAAAAAGTTTTTTAACAAGTGTTAAAGATATTTGCACTTGAGATCTTGGCAAATCCTTATGTGAAAATTAAATTGCGGTATCCAACAAAAATCAAAAGAAACCTATATAGGGTTGTTAGAAACTTTTGAAGAATCCCTCTATACGAACTTTTCTAGATAAGAATAAAACCAGAGAGCAAGTGCGTATTCGACATGAACGCTAGGGAATTCGTGCCGAATATCTATAAAAATTCAGCGGAAATAATTAGCGATTCGGGCAATTCCAGCGACTCCAACGATTCGGAAAGCAGCGACGGTTCTCCCGTGATACCCAGAACTTACCAACAGGTTCTAGTGAACGGATCCGGACATTCGGTGAACCATCACAATTATCAACAGCAACCATCCGCGCCGGTTAACAGTGAGATATGCCAGAAGACTTGCATGCGTTGCGGCGTCGACTTTTACATGAACACCGACAATACTTACGTGACACAAGAGGCGTGCATGTACCATTGGGGCAAGTTAACGAGAGTGTTCGGGGAAAATCGCAACTCCTACGGCGTCTCCAACGAATACGCTTGCTGTCGCGGTAAGCAGAACTCGCGCGGATGCACGGAGGGGAAGTTGCACGTCTGGAACGGTTTGAGATCGGTTTCAACGGACCGTTCGATAATTACGTGAAGACGCGACCTAGGAGGACGCCCAATTCCGTGGAGAAAGATAAGGGACCCGGGGCGTACGCTTTGGATTGCGAGATGTGCTTCAGCGGGCACGGTATGGAGTTGGTGAAGATTTCCGTGGTGGGAATCGACGGGAAGTTGGTGTACGATGCGTTCGTGAGACCCGAGAACGAGATAATCGATTATAATAGCAGATTCTCCGGAGTTACAGCTAAAGATATGCAGAAAAAACGCGCCTTAAAGTCCCTGAAAGAAGTGCAAAACGATCTATTGAGCTTCATTTCGTCCGAGACCATTTTAATCGGGCACGGATTGGAAAACGATCTGCGATGTTTGAGGATCCTGCACCCCACCGTCATCGACACCGCTGTCTCGTTCCCCCACTACAACGGATTACCCTACAGGCGCTCGTTAAAATCCCTGACGTCGTGCTTCTTGAAGCGGGAGATCCAAACCGCCACTTCCGGACACGACAGTTACGAGGACTCGCGAGCTTGCGTGGACTTGATGCTGTGGCGCGTCCGCAAGGATTTCAGAAGCATCCTGGATCATTCCTGTCATTTTTGACAGCGCCCCAAACCATTTAAACGAACTCATTAATTATTTATTACATCCCCCGCCCACTCTCGACTTCACACGATTTCAACGCCCGCCAGAGGTCGCCACCATGGAACGTTATTTTTATTATTTATTAATTTATAAATATAAAGATGACTCGATATGATGGTATAAAAAAAAACGAATGGAATATGATTTTCTTCATTCTTTTTTAAGTTTTAAGTAAACATAATTAGTTCCTGAGATTTTTACTCGTTATTATTTCGTTCTGTTTTGCGTCTTATTATTATATTTTTTAATCTAAAGAATAACAGTGATAAAACGATGATGATAATAATAATGATAAAATAATATAATAAAATACGTGAAAACATCGACTGATAAATATTAAGTGATTATATTTTAAGTGATCTTAGAATCTCAAACTCGACTGAACGTTTTTTTTATATAAAAAAAATCGTCTTAAGAATGTACAAAAAATGCTAATATTTTTAAGTTGTCGTAAAACGGAAAACGAGTGCCTTAATTACGTATACATGTAAAAAAAAGCCATCCACAAAAATTGTCCCCCCCTAAAAAATATATTTTTAAATATTTCATATTATCACCAAAACTACAACTTCATCAAAAAAAAAAAGATTTTATAGCAGCTGTCCCTTATTTTATGTGGGGGGAATCTAATGTTAGAATTCAGGGGAATTCCCCTGCCTTCCAATACTTAATTTCCTCGTTTTAAATTCTGTAAAATCGTAGAAGAAGAAAAAAAGACACTGCCATAAAAATGTACATTATTTAAAATAATTTTAGTGCCTGATTATGATAAAGCCTTCGATGTATTTTTTTTAAATTATTTATCAATTATATCGATGGCGATTTTTTCGATTTTTAAGTTGTAAATGTGAAAAAAATTCTTACATATCTCGTTGCGTATGTAATTCTATTTTTATTTAATTTTAATTTTTTTTTTTTGAATGTCTGTTGTAAATATTGTCTTCTTAAGTTGTCACGTGCGATGTTCGATCATATTTCTTCGTCGTCTTAATTTTTTTTTTAATTATGTATAAAATGGAAAATTCGATTTCGACGATTGATTTCTTTTTTTTGAATAAAAGCGTTGAGATGTTTCTTAAAATTTCTTTGGTTTCATTTCAGCCACCTAAATCTTCCTTCCAAAATAACTGATGACGAAGTTAAAAAAAAAACAAAAATAATGATTAAGGAAATTGGAAAAAAAAATGAAACATTGTGAGTGCACAAGTGGATAAAAAAAAATAAGAAAATAATGAAAAAAGAAATCCAAAAATTTTGGAATATTTTGTGTATAAGTTTTACAATGATTTAGAATAAAATTCCAAAAAAAAATAAATATAAAAAACAGAAAAAAAAACATATTTTTTTTAAGAATTTGGTGCACAGTATATCTGCCATTACTAACAAAGTAAGTACAATTAATTTTATTTTTAAATAAAATTCTTGAGTTAGTATCCTTAATTCGAAATTTATTAAGTTTTAATACGTAATTTGATAAATTTTGCAATTTGACGTTCCAATGGATTTATCACTTTCAAAAGATTTATTTACATATATCGATTTTATTCTCTACATTTTTTATTCTAATCAATTTTGTTTCTTTGGTGTTCTTGGAAAAGTGGAATTTCTGTAGTAAAAACCAAGTATTAACTATTTTCTTATTTCGCAATTTTTCAAAAACCTATAAATAACTTAAATTTATATGATATATACATATGTATTACATAATTGCAGTTTTTACATTAGTTCGACATATAAAAATAATAAAAAAAAAAACTATCAGTTTGGAAAATAATTTAATTTTTTTGGAAATACAATGTGTATATTAGGAAAATGTCAAAATAAATAAAGCAATAGTTAAATTGGCTATCCATAATAGCCAAATTTAAATTTCCCGCCACTATTTTTAGTGAATTCAACGTAAAAGCATTAAAGTAACTGTTAATGTAGTACATAATAGTGGATAATTTTATGTTTCAACGTTGAAGTTACTAAGAATAATTGCTGGCAATTTAAATTTGGCTATGTGGGATATTTTTATTAGAGAAATTTCGCATTATTAAGAACATAAAAAAATAAACATGACAAAAAAAAGAAAACAAAATTCACCAAGTGTTACTGATGTTACAGCTCTTGATCTTTATCCTTAATTTTTTTTTACTTATACACAATTTTTAATAAAACGCAGAATGTAGTATCCCCTAAAAAATTACAATTCTTTAACGTACATTTTCAATTTTTTTTTATTAAAAGTGAATTGAGCATTTTAAATGAAACACTGCATATTTTTGCGTATTTGAATCCGAAAACATGATTTGTTTGTTTCCATTTCCATGGTTACCAAAATTTGTTTTTTTTTTTAATCTTGTAATCTATATTGCCGCCATTTTGCTACTTAAAACGTTTTGACATTTTTTTTTCAAAGACGGTAATGGCCCCATATTCCTGCAAATGATATATGTAGAAAATCATATATGTCAGAAGCACGAAAAATTTTGATTTTCAAGAAAATTGCAAGCGTCAAAAAAGTTTTTTCTTAAAAGAAACAAGTGTTAAAGATATTGGCACTTGAGATCTTGGCAAATCCTTATGTGAAAATTAAATTGCGGTATCCAACATTAATCGAAAGAAACTTATATAGAGTTGTTCAAAAATTTTGTGGAACCCCTCTATATATACGAACTTTTGTAAGAATTTATAATAAAAAAACATTTAACATTAACAAATTTGCAGGCAAAATGAGACAATAGAGAAAAATACTTTTTTAGATTATTCATTGTACTTGTCAATCCATTACTGAAATTAGTATGCATCAGTAAATGTATAGGGGTTTCGAAAAATCTGCAAATGTAACATTTTTGAAGAGCAATTTTACTGAATAAATGTGTCACATCCCACATAGCCAAATTTAAATTGCCCGCAATTATTCTTAGTAACTTCAACATTGAAACATAAAATTACCTACTATTTTGTATTACTTTGATAGTTATTTTAATGCCGTTACGTTGAATTTACTAACAATAGCGGCGGGAAATTTAAATTTGGCTATTAGGGATATAATATATACAACTGATTACGAACTACAAATCACTACAAATATTTAAATACCATGAAATTAACAGAGCGTATTTCAACCTATCCTGAATAATTCTTTGGATTCTAGTTTTATTTTGTGGCAATTATAGAAGAATTAAGGCATTTTATTTTAAATTGTAAAAAAAATATTTACTGTACTACAAAAAAATACAGTAAACGATAAAGTATTTCTATATTACACAATAATATCGAGCAACAAAAAATGAGGCGATATTCAACATAAATAGATACCAAGCAATTAATACAAAAAATTAGTCATGGGATAGATCAATCAAAAACGGAATGTGTTAAATGAAAGCGAATTATATATACCAGCAAGGCGCTGTTCAGATGGAATTTTCAAGACATAATGGAGCAATTAAAAATAATTATCAGCTATAAAAATTTTTGTATTATTTATTATAAAAGTAACTTAACCTATTTTCTATATAAATCTAAAATACATTATTTATTATTTCCGCAGCATTATAAACGGTTAATAAATTTGCAAATCAGTTTTCTGCACTATTATGAAGTTATTGTAAAATATACCTGAAATACAAGAAAAGACATAACCTATAAAGTAACATTGATTAGAAATAGAAAAGCGACTATTGTATATATATGAAATTGACTTTATTGAAAGGGAGATTTTTAAGTGAATTAATTTAAAATCAAAATGATATTACGACATAGATTATACTTTTTATTAAACCACGTTCCATATAGATTTCTATCGTTTCTATTAACTAATAATGTGTGTTGGACTGTATATTTTATTTTTATTTGTCTGCATTACTGCGGTTACCATGCCTAATATTTTATACCAAACGCAAATAAAGTTGTATTTATAGACTTACCTACATGTGCAAATCATTTTTACTATTTCTCGAATAATTCAAATCGATTCAAACGAACCTGCAGTGTTTACAAATAAAATTACATGTTAACAACTAAAGCATGACGTAATATTGAATCTAATTTCTAATTTATTTAATGTACTCTATTGCTTTTACTAAATCTGTGGCTTAATCAAGCTAATTAATTTTCATTAATTCTCATACTATACAGGCTAATAGCACATAGGTATTACGTTTTCCGAGAATCTTATTATTTACTATTTTAACAAAATTCTATTAGCAATAAATTTAACCCTGTGCTAAGTTGGTAACACTAATTCACAGTCTTTCAAAACGTCAAACGGTTTTATCGTTGGTGTAGTTTCGCATTTCTTCGCAAAATTTGTACATATATTTTTGATTGTCGTTGATTTTATTAGTGATTTCATCGAATGACGATGTATTTAGTATTGTGTGGTACTGTTAGCACTCATTAAAAGCATAATGCTTCAAATTATTCTCCTGGCAATAATGTAGGTAAGTTAGCTTATTCTCATTATAGAAATAGTGCATGCTTTATTTCGCTAAAAGTAAATGAAACTAAATAAATGATTGAAATTAAAAGGAGCGTTAAAAAATCATCATTTAAAAAAAAAAAACTGCATTAGCATTCCACGACTGTAAATTTTTATTAGTACTTATGCCTAACCTAAAAACTCAACTATTTTTTTCTTATACCCGCCTTCCGCATGCTATAAAAAGATTAAACTCAGCTTTCTACCCGCCTAAAATTGATTAATTAATTATCTAAACATACACACTCGAATATTTTATCCGTTTTGCACGCCTCAAGCTATTATATTTCTGACATAAATATGTATTACATATGCAACGAGCTTCATGCGTAAGTAACTTCATTCGTAAACTTAAAAAAGGGGAATTGCGTAAGAATATTTCAATTTATATTCAAACCCTGTTGAGATATGCGCGAATCGTTCACTCATTTCCACTTTCACTTGCATTGTCGTCGGAAAATGTTAGGTAATAATAGATATATACAATGGGCGCTGCTATTCTTATTTCACGAACGCCGGCAATTTGAGCGGCCAAAGTGCGCTTTGTGCTTCTATTATGGGCGAGTAATGATGACCGTAAAATATAATAATGTTATAAGTAAGTAGTAAACGTCTAGCTGCATGACTGTGGCGATTTTACGGTTGTTTAGTTCTTAGTTGGGATATTGAAAAGGATAATATTGTTAAATGGAATACTGACGTATGAATTTTGAAGTTTAAATAGGTTTTTTTTTCTTTCTTAAGTTGCTAATTTCCGGTGATGGACGTTTAAATTTAGCTGTATGTTGAAATATCTCGTAAAAAAAAAACTGTTAAAACACTTGTGATACTTGTGTTCTAAGTGTGTAGTATTTGAAATCACGTTGTGTGTTTATAATAGATAGGTTTCTGCTGCGCTACGCATCAAGGTTAGATTAATTACCTAGAATTAATTGTAGGTTATTTTCGTCAGTTGTATCATACGTCATAATACAATTTTACTGTATGTAGTTGTATTCGTCTTACACCTTTGGTTGGTGTAAAACAAACCTGAACAAACCAAAAACTGGCAATAAGCAGCTGTTAACGTGAAGAATCAGTTTTATACATCACTAAATACGACACACTTATGAAATTCAACCGTCTGTATCTACGAAATAACTAAGAATGAATCTTTTCCAGTTTATGTAGTTTGATGATCGTTTCAAATAAAAAGAGTTCCGAAAAAAAGTTATGTGTACAATAACATTTGTTTATTTTGCGTTCTCAAGCAAATGAAGGACATGCAACAAAATATTAACTAGATTCTACGATTTGGTTAATATTGTTAGTTATTTTATTTATTTTTTGCCACCACTGCGATTTTATTGTACAACTTAAAAGTGGATTAGTTATTAATTTTTAATTTTATTAAGTCAGTGAGTAATTAATATTTTATATTACTTTGGCTGTTTTTATTTTCTATATTTCTAGCTATTTTATTGAACGCAACTGCATACTGCAAAAAAACAACTCTTTTCTTCGTAATCGGGTTTAATTGCAATGCGTGCGAACCATCAATGATAAAAGGCTTATATTTTAATTATAAAAAGGTATTCAGTGTAATCTACTTTTAATGTCGGACTGCGTGCAATGTTAATAGAAGTGTACTATTAGTTAATCTACTACCTAATATGGGATATAGCAACAATTAGATGACTATAAGAGTCATTTCGTTAGTGTGGAATTTACGACATGGAAATTGCCATTACTAAAACGTGATAATAACTTTCGATACCTCGTTCATGTGCAGGATTTTTTTTTAGATTTAGGTTATGTAACACATGCGTTTGTATTCGAAATAAAGTGTGATTCGTCGAGATAGTGTCAAATTATCTTTTTAATTACACAATGAGAATTACAGTTGAGTTTTTGCATTGTCTTAAAATCTTGATATCATTTTATTTTAGATATATCGGATTAATTTGCTGCGAAATGAAAATGCTAACGTAATAGATAAACGCAGTATTTTACCTTATTTGCCAATAGTCGTGCCACCGACAACTAATAATACGTACAAACACATCGAATTCCGACATTGCACATGTTAATCAATATAGCATTGTACACTGATTTATAAGGCGATATTACCAATACGTTGCAAATATTTACTTAAAATGTTTGGACACGAGTTTAACTTCATTTTGTTAAGTAATAATAATAACATTAAAATCACGTGATTTCCTTAATTATGTGTGTTGTTCAGATAACCTATTTTAGTTGTATTTGTTAAATGCGAATGTAAATTTGTAGATATCAAGTGGACGCGGGTGAGCTGAAAATGTGCTTTTTTTGGGTGTTTTTAATTTATTTACTTTATTAAAATGAATAAATTAATAAAGATATTTTAAATGTTTGACATTGACAGATATGTCAAATTTGAGGAGTAATATTTAAATTACCAATTTCTGAATTAAAAAATAGCTGGAGGAGTTTGACGTGGCTGCCTTGATTGCATACACACTGTATAGGATATTCAATAACAATAGCAAACATGTTAAAATGAGTATTTCAAATCAACAGAATGAAACACAAGTTTTTATTGTTGATGTTTTTAATTTATTTATTTTATTGTTAACATCAATAAATTAATAAAGATATTTTAAATGTTTGGCATTGACAGATATGTCAAATTTGAGGAGTAATATTTAAATTACCAATTTCTGAATTAAAAAATAGCTGATCTTTATAATTCAACAAGTATTAATGGGGATATTTTTAAATATTTTTCGGACGACCATAATTAAATAGACGCCCTAGGAGTTTGACGTGGCTGCCTTGATTGCATACACACTGTATAGGGTATTCAATAACAAAAGCAAACATGTTAAAATAGGATTTCAAATCAACAAAATGAAACACAAGTTTTTATTGTTGATGTTTTTAATTTATTTATTTTATTATTAACATCAATAAATTAATAAAGATATTTTAAATGATTGGCATTGACAGATATCTCAAATTTGAGGAGTAATATATAAATTACCAATTTCTGAATTAAAAAATAGCTGATCTTTATAATTCAACAAGTCTTTAATGGGGATATTTTTAAATATTTTTCGGACAACCATAATTAAATAGACGCCCTAGGAGTTTGACGTGGCTACCTTGATTGCATACACACTGTATAGGACATTCAATAACAAAAGCAAACATGTCAAAATGAGGATTTCAAATCAACAAAATGAAACACAAGTTTTTATTGTTGATGTTTTTAATTTATTTATTTTATTATTAACATCAATAAATTAATAAAGATATTTTAAATGTTTGACATTGACAGATATGTCAAATTTGAGGAGTAATATTTAAATTACCAATTTCTGAATTAAAATACCTGATCTTTATAATTCAACAAGTCTTTAATGGGGATATTTTTAAATATTTTTCGGACAACCATAATTAAATAGACGCCCTAGGAGTTTGACGTGGCTGCCTTGATTGCATACACACTGTATAGGATATTCAATAACAAAAGCAAAAATGTTAAAATGAGTATTTCAAAGCAACAAATTGAAACACAAGTTTTTATTGTTGATATTTTTAATTTATTTATTTTATTATTAACATCAATAAATTAATGAAGATGTTTTAAATGTTTGGCACTGACAGATATGTCAAATTTGAGGAGTAATATTTAAATTACCAATTTTTGAATTAAAAAATAGCTGATCTTTATAATTCAACAAGTCTTTAATGGGGATATTTTTAAATATTTTTCGGACAACCATAATTAAATAGAAGCCCTAGGAGTTTGACGTGGCTGCCTTGATTGCATACACACTGTATAGGATATTCAATAACAAAAGCAAACATGTTAAAATGAGTATTTCAAATCAACAAAATGAAACACAAGATTTTATTGTTGATGTTTTTAATTTATTTATTTTATTATTAACATCAATAAATTAATAAAGATATTTTAAATGTTTGGCATTGACAGATATGTCAAATTTGAGGAGTAATATTTAAATTACCAATTTCTGAATTAAAAAATAGCTGATCTTTATAATTCAACAAGTCTTTAATGGGGATATTTTTAAATATTTTTCGGACGACCATAATTAAATAGACGCCCTAGGAGTTTGACGTGGCTGTCTTGATTGCATGCACACTGTATAGGATATTCAATAACAAAAGCAAAAATGATAAAATGAGGATTTCGAATCAATAAAATGATACACAAATTTTATACTTTTAATATTTAAATCACCAAAAATAATTGGCAGCTATGGTTTTATCCTAATGTTTATTTTCACATATTCGACTTTCGTATTTCTTATTTCTACACGTAAGCCGCTTAACAAGTTCATAATAAGAAATTTCACCTTTCATATGTCTATTAAGCCAAAGCAGATCCACAACGGAGCGTATATTATAGAAAGTTTACTGCGCGCTATAAAGTTCTACGAAATTGCAAAACGACCAATAGCTTGTCCACCATATAGATCGTCCTGACATTGGTCGACTAATCGTTTGATTGTATCTGTGGCTCGGCGCTAGCACAAGCGGCGAATGAGAACTTTCTACTTTCACTGAGTTTCGTGGTGGAGTGCTGCCCGCCAGTAACTGGCTTGATAAAAATAATATTGTCCCATTGATTACTCACTAAATACCTAAAATAGTCCTGCAATGAGAGCATGTAGTTGTGCAGTTGGTGAAAGGCTAGAGTTTTCTTTTTATAAATATACAAAAAACATGTTGTTTAATCTGCGATTTTTTGTACGCATTCTGATATCGTAGTGTTTAATAGATTATACAGGTCTTTGCACTGATCGATGTAGTTAATCTTTTTGGACCTATTTTGGCTTCAGAATCTGTAAGGACCCTCTCCCCAGTGTTACGTCAAAATGATTCCTATAAATGTTCGTCAACTTCTTTTAATGCTCTTTCCATGAATTTTTTTATTGTATTATATCAACATGGTTTACTATCTTCTTCAAAACATCTTCCTTCATGCTTCGCTGTTCTGTCCTCTCAAGACCGTTCTGGTCCTAAATATGACACCTACGACTCTTTTCTAACTAGTTCTTTTTTTTTAATGTCTTTCAATTCCAGAATGTTCTGCAGCCAACAGCATTGTGGCCAGCCACGTTGTTTGGTTTTAATCTGAAAGAATTCTTAGCTTTGAAGTGATGATCGATATTATTGTGTCTCAATCCAGCATATTTTCAGCTTGGGGAAGCTGGATATATGTCCTGTTCTACTTCCTTGAATTAAGATTATCAGATCTCAGAATTGAACAAAGAATCGCTCTGCCTGGCGCTTATCCATCCTTTTTTGGCCACCGTATCTACTATTCCCAAAACTCAAGTGCCTGGTTATCTAGAAAGTCTTTATAGCTAATGTTATTGTCACTTTCCGCAAAAAAAAATGGTATAAAAAAACGTCAAAATAGGCGTAGGTTGTTTAAAAAGCCAGAGAAATTGGCTTAATTTGACTTAAATCCGTAAAATTTGCTTGAGATGGTTAAAAAACTGACAAAGTCAGTTTAGGTTGTAAAGCAACTACAAAATCTATATACATATGTTAGCTAAAGAACTGGAATAATTCATTCAGACTTGCTAAATATTAGAAAGATTTGGTTTTGGTTGGCTAAATATTACCAAAAACATTTGGCTGGTTAAGAAATTGAGATTTACAGATTAAAATATTGTATAAAAAAATCTATATGTCAATTCAATTTCATAAAGCAATTATTTTTATTTGGTTTACGTGGGTTAAAAAAAAATCGCCAAAATTAAGTTAAAAAATTAGTAAAATTCACTAAGACCTGTTAAAAATTGGCAAATTGACTTATATTGGCTAAAAAATTTAATTATCGTTTTATAAAAACTTTATTCATCTTTAATGGTCATTTCGATTGAAAAATTATATTAATTATTTCTATTTAAGTGAAATTTGCAGACTGGGTTGAATTAACTAAAAGAACACTCAAATTTAACTTGGAATTGCAGAAGAAAATGAGTTTTGCAACGAACATTTTTGAATTTAAAATGGGGGCGTGGTCTAATATAATTTTTTTTTTTGTGATATTTTGGGAGTTTTTTTTTCAATATCTCCCGAAAACAAGATCCCATGTAGATTTGTTACCCCTAGATAAATAAATAAATAGTGTTAGTGTTTGCTGTTTGTTTAATTATACAGGGTGATTCAAAAGCACCGGACCAACTCTTGAGAGGTGATAAAGGCACGTCCACTGGCTCTGAAAATGTAAAGAAGATACCAATAAATGTTTTTTTTTTTTTACCGATTTGTGGTTCCTGAAATATAAAACTTTGTATTAGATTTTCTGTTATTCAGAACTATATAATATGATTTTAGTTATTGTAAAAGATAAGTTTTACAACAGAAAAGAGCGTTTGCTAATAAAAAATTAAAAGTTTTAAAGTTATAAAACAGAAAAACAGCTAATTAAATGTTACAGCTTACAAAAAAAAAATGTTTCGCAACATGGCATGCAATAACTAGTAATGTCACTTTTGACAGTTTTCAAATTATTAGGTTAAAAGATCGCTTTACAAAAACGTTATGTGTATATATGCATTTGTAATACTAATTTTCATGAAGAAAACATTCATTGTTTTTATTTCCAAAAGCCTGCAAAATTGTCTTGGATTAGATTAAAACCGCAAAAAATAACACGACCTTGCTAAGAAAACTTTTTTAAATTAAAAAGCTATTTTATAAAAACTTTATAGGCACGGACGCCCATTTGAAATATCAATAATTTTCATAGAAAATATATTAAATAAATGTTTTTATTTAAAAAAATCTGCACAATTGATTTAAGATTAGCTAAATAACGGCCAACATTGGCTCGAGATAACTATAAGATTAATTTTTCAAATTAAAAGATCGTTTTATAAAAAACTAAGATAATGCATAGATTTATAACACTAATTTTCGTTAATATTACTCTTATTCCTAACAAAATTTTTCTTTATATTTTTGATTTTAGGAAAAAAAATTTCCATAAAAGTTTCATATAATTCAATACTGCATAACCTAAAACAATTTTTAAATATACAGAGTGTTCCCGAAGACTGGCTATTTCATTATAGCTCCATTTTTGCTTTTAGGGAAAAATCTTTTCCACTAAAATTGTACAGAATTCAATGCTGCATAACCTAAAAATATTTTTAATTATACAGGGTGTTCCCGAAGACTGGGTCTTTGATTATAGGTCTATTTTTGCTTTTAGGACAAAATCTTTTTACGAAAGTTGCACAGAATTGAATGCTGCATAACCTAAAAATATTTTCGATTATACAGGGTGTTCCAAAAGTAGGAACAAAAGAAAACTACTTAAAGCGTACTGCACATTCTAAAAGTGAAAATTTCTCTAGAATGGACCGACTTCAAAAAACCACCTTCCTCAAGGACCACATTCTAGAAGAATGTTCGGCTTCTAGTTTATAACACTAATTTTCATTAATATTACTCTTATTCTTAACAAAATTTTTCTTTCCTTTCAGATAGAACGGTGGTATTATGGGACATCAAAGATCTACAGCAAAAGGACAGAAAATCTTTACGCGTAAATGTGGAATTCGACCATCCGACTATGGTGAAGTGGAGTCCAGATTCCAAGGCCTTTATAATAACGAAATACAGCGAAAACACCGTTGAAGTCTACAAGGTGGAGAAGAAAAAAGATAGTTGGATAGGGCACCCGACAAAAGCTTTTACTTTCCCGAAGGTAACAAACACATCTTAGTAGTTTACCCTAGATTATTATTCAACCGACTGTGAAGTACCTTTGGGTGTCTCTTAGATGGATTACTCCATCTAACAGACACCCAATGCTGCTTCAATCGGTTGAACAACGATAAATATATATAAACAAGGGTAGTGCTGATTTCATTTTTCCACGTGACGATTTTAGGCCCACGTCGAAGATATCATAGCTTTGGGAATAGCTTGTAACGGGAAATACATCATGACTTGTTCGAACAAGACGAACTTGATCATCTGGGACCTCAAAGGGCAGGAATTAGCTAGGGTTGATACTTATTTGATGAGCACGTTCTGCGCCAAGATCTCGCCGTGTGGGAAGTTTATCGTGGCTTCAGGTAATTTTAACGATTTAGGAACATTTTTTTATTTGCTTGTTAGCTGTTTGTCCAGGTATTCTTCTATTGTTAGATCTTCAAATGTTTTAATTGTTAACTTCTGCTTTCATGTATTTTACTTCTGAATACACCACATAGATGCTTTTTATCGAGGTTATTAAACTTATGCGTATTTAATCCTTTATTTCTTTTGGAGCTTTCCATATGTCAAACGCGGACAAATTAATGTGCGTGAGGTGGTATTAGGGAATCTAGTCTTGCCCTCAATTTTCATTTTTATGTACAGTGGAGAGCAGCATAATCCAGACCGCTACAGGCAAACCCTAACCTTATCCACATTAGTGATGGGGCAATCGGATCCAAAAAGTATTCAATAAGCGTAAACGGATATGTAGTCACTACGCTAAGAAAAATCGGAACTTTTTCTTAACGATTCTGATTCTTTTGCTAAACGATTCAAATATCGGTTCATACAGATACCGATTCTTTTTAGTCGATAACGAAAAAGAATCGTTAAGCAAAATGTAGTCGATAAGAAAAAGAATCGTTAAGCAAAATGTAGCCGATAAGGAAAAATATTCGTTAAGCATCACATAGTCGAGCCGAGTATATTTGCAGCATATTTCTTTTGATTTTTGTGCGACTTCTTATACGCTAGCTGCATAATATTTGTATAGAATTGTCTTAATACACACGCATACGTTATTTTAGTGGAACTAGAATTACGTTATCATTGGTTTAATATGATTTAGGTAAATTTTAGTGGTGGTGCATTTGCATAATAAACACAAGTATTTTTTTGTTTTGTTACGAAATACATAATAAAATAATCGAAGTGATATTAATGTATGCTAATAAACTGACTTTTGTTGCTTCTTATATACAGGTGGGCCACCACATTCGCGTGGGTTTATATACGAAAAGTGGTAACATACTTTCAATTTTTTTTATTAAGGTTATACAGGGTTCAGAAGGACCACATTTCAAAATAATTTTGAAGTATACAGGGTTGACTCAAACAAAAGTTACACACCAAAGTTGTAAAAAAACACCATTTATTAATGACATATTTTGATAGTACAGACTAAATAAAGACAAGTTGGTGTTAGGTTTCTTATGCCTAACTCGACTCTTTTACAAGATAATTAACTATTCTTCAAAATGTAGATCAAAATTTAAGACACATGCCTGTTATGCATATTTAAAGCTAGATATTTTAAACTGTATTTATTTTTTAACTAAAGCATTGGACTTGACAATAAAATGAAAGTAATGCAAAAAATATACAGAATGAACAGATACATACTTTAATTTTCTCTGTCTTTAAAGGCAAGTAAGTTTCCTATTGTAAATGGAACACCCTATATTTATTACCTGATTTAGATTTTAATTTTAACGGTCTTTAAGATTGTATTAATGTTTCCTATACCTACCTCTTGTAGTTTCTTAGTAATTTAGAATTTTCTATTTCAAATACTAATTCCTATCCATTCTTTTTTCAAAAATAGACTTAGACAAAAGTGTCGCTATTATTCATTATACACAAAGTTACTTGCCTTTAAAGATAGCGAGAATCAAAAGTATGTTTTTGTTCACCCTGTATATTTTTTTGCATTGCTTTTATTTTATTATGAAGTCTAATGCTTTAGTTAAAAAATAAATACAGTTTAAAATATCTAGCTTAAATATGCATGACAGGCGTGCCTCCTAAATGTCGAATACAACGAGATGTTTATTTTGTTTTCATACACGTGTGCGATAACGATTTTCTGCGGTTTATAGTAACTTATTATAGTAAGACATAGTGAGTTTTAACAAAAAACAGGGTTTCGTATTATGTATATACTCTTTTATAGTAAAGACTTCGGTGTTTTGTTCGGCGTTTTTATTTGATATTTCACATTATAGGAAATTACCAATATGAACACTTTTTTGTTTGTTTTATTTTTTCTTTGTTATCCAAAGCGGTGTAATTTCAATGAAAAAAAGCAAATGCCTTAAAAAAGAACTGGGTTTGTAAATACAGGACTCCACTAATTGTTTTTCATAATAAATGTGTTTTTTATCAACCTGATTAAGCCATCCCTTATAAAAGAAAAAAAAGATGTTCGGTGTAAATGCAACTATCCTTTATCCTTATTTATGAAGCAGAAAACAGAAATTGCCAAATCTCAGTTTTTTTTTTTTTTTCATTTTTATGTTACTTTCTTTAACAGACTAAACAGAAAATTTTATTATCATACAGTAATATTACTTCGATTATTTTATTATGTATTTCGTAACTAAACAAAAAATACTTGTATTTATTATGCAAATGCACCACCACTAAAATTTTCCTAAATCATATTAAACCAATGATAATGTAATTCTAGTTCCACTAAAGTAACGTATGTGTGTCTATTAAGACAATTCTATACAAATATTATGCAGCTAGCGTATAAGAAATCGCAAAAAAATCAAAAGAAATATGCCGCAAATATGCTCGCCTCGATCTCGGCGTCTACATACTCGACTATGTGATGCTTAACGAATATTTTTTCTTATCGGCTACATTTTGCTTAACGATTCTTTTTCTTATCGACTACATTTTGCTTAACGATTCTTTTTCCTTATCGACTAAAAAGAATCGGTATCTGTATGAACCGATATTTGAATCGTTTAGCAAAAGAATCAGAATCGTTAAGAAAAAGTTCCGATTTTTCTTAGCGTAGTGACTACATATCTGTTTACCCTTATTGAATACTTTTTGGATCCGATTGCCCCATCACTAATCCACATTATGAAAAAACGAAACACTTGGTGTTAAGTATAAGTTCCAAAGATTCAGTAAATCAATTTTATGTTATGAAGTAGCAAAATTTAAAAGATTTTGTTAGTAAATTAATCTGTGTTAAAGTGTACACTATGTTAAAAATTAAATGCGAATGGAGGGGGTGTTTTGGCTAGGCAACCAATCTAACAAAGTCATATAATAATAATAATAATAGTAATAATAATAATAAATGTCTTTATTTCCCCATGCAAAAAGATGTATAATCAGAAATTCAGAATAATACAAAAAAAAAATTAATATGAAATTATAATATAAAGTGAAATAGGATAATTTCATTTAATAATATTTAGGGGAAAATGGCGGAGTTCAGGTTACGACGTGTCGTGATCCTGCTCTTCCACTCAACCGTTAACTATCTTAAAA
This sequence comes from Protaetia brevitarsis, assembly GCA_004143645.1. Classification (NCBI taxonomy): domain Eukaryota; kingdom Metazoa; phylum Arthropoda; class Insecta; order Coleoptera; family Scarabaeidae; genus Protaetia; species Protaetia brevitarsis. The sequence goes on along the minus strand of RXPK01000525.1, from coordinate 79,104 downwards.
ATAAGTTAATAAATATAACAAGTAAAAGTAGACAGCCTGAGTGTAGAAATTACAAATTACAAGTATCGTCGAATATTTTTCGCGTCACTGCTGCATAAATAAATGTAGAAAGAAATTCGTTTTAAAAGTTTGAATATTCATATATTTCTTTATATTAGTCGGAACGGAATTATACACATTAGAAATGCGATAGGTAAATCCCTTCTTAAACAGTTCCAGTTTATGTCGAGGAGGCTTTAAGGTGCCCTTGTATAAATATTCGGGCTTCCCAGTGATAATTATTGAATGATACAAAGTTGCAGAATGCAACAATCTCCTATTTTTCATGTTAAGCCACCTCGCATCAATAAGTTTATGAGAAGTATGTTCTCTAACTTTTAATGCCGAAAATCAAACGCAAGCATGAATTTTGAATTTTTTGTATACGGTACGCATCAACAGCAGAAATATGTGAGTTATATAGGGAATCACAATAGGTGAAATGGGAAAGAACTAGCGCTTCGCAAAGCAACCTTTTCGTTTTTTTAGTTCATCTGATCATCAAGTACAACTCCCAGGCTTCTAACGCTATGTTCTAGATTAATGCGAATATCATCTACAGTAATATTAATTCTGTCACAAAACAAGATATCGGAGTTAAATCTTTTTGGTCCAAATAAAATAAATTTAGATTTAGCGGGATTTAAACAAAGTGAATGGCCTTTCGAAACGTAAACCAATTGTTTTATATCCTGATTTAATTTTAAACAAGCATCTTCCACTGTATTTGGGTAAATGGAATAATAAAACTGGGTGTCATCCGCATAAAAATGACATTTACTAAATTTTAAGAAGTTGATGAAGGTGGAAGTATATATTTGAAAAAGAAGTGGTCCCAGAATAGAACCCTGTGGTACACCACATGTAATTGGAAGATATGAGGATGTCTGCCCATCAATAACCACACATTGCCATCTATTGCACAAGTAATTGTACAAAAGATTAGATGCGTTTGAAGTTAGCCCAACGTATCGCAGAATGGACAACATCAACGTATGATTGAACGTGTCGAAAGCCTTGGAGTAATCAAAGAGGTACATCAGCGTCAGTCTGCCCTCGTCTATATAGTGATGATCCGTAATGTACAATTCTTCCAAAACCTAATTTTCATTTTTATTTCATCGCGTACTTAAAGCCTTTTTTTATCGACGAATATCTTTAAACCACATTCATAAATATTCAAAACCATGCATTTTATTGTCGAAATTAAGACGTTATAAGAATTAATATTTTCCGTGTTTGAAACTGCCCCAGGACGGGTTTTAAAGGTATATTTGGAGATAGTGGGAGTAACAGCTGTCAAAACTTGACGTAATGTGAAGTGAAAGTGATATTAAAAGTTTTTGAATTTGCAATGTTATATTGATTTTGAAACTTTGGAGTTAATCATCAGGCCGTACTGCCGGCCTTTCAAGATCTAATATCGACGCATGTTCGGTAAGAGCGCTCGAATTTCGTCCTCTAATAGCTTTGTTAATTTGTTATTTTCTCACTGTAAAAAACTTGCAATCTTTGCATAACTAGAAATGTCAAAATCCTAAATATCTCAAAAACCGTTGAATTTAAAGATAGAGAAAGTGCAAAAAATTGCCTTTAAATAATGTGTAGAAACCCTTACAGTAAGAAAAACAACGCCATCTCATTTAAAATAAGAAACTTGCTGTCGACTTCCGGTATAAGGAAACGTTTCCGGAAGTTGAAAATATTGGTAAATAATTCTCAAGGTGGGATTTTATTAATGATAGCGTACGAGAGGTAAACAGCCTGTATCTTTGTAACGAAACTAAAGTGATCTTCCACTTTTGCTATTTTTAGTCATTAGCTACTTAAGCTTCCCAAAAGTTTGAGTAACACGATATAGGACACGTTGTATATACGTTTCGACTAAGTTGCTCTCTACTGTACATTACGCTATCCCACCTGATGGTAATGTCATAAAATACCGTTTTTCAGGATTCGCACCAGACGTCAAAGTTTGGGAGGTGATTTTCACTAAAACAGGTGAATTCCAAGAAGTGAAAAGGGTATTCGAACTATCGGGACATACTTCCGGTGTATACGACGTCGCTTTTGACGCTGACACTTCTCACATCGCCACAATATCCAAAGATAAAACCTGGAAAGTGTTCAATACTAAAAGTAAATATCATTTAATCGATTCACCATTCGATTTCTAACGATTTTTATTGGCAGTCGAGTATAAGAAGGGAGAAGATCCTCATATGTTGCGGACAGGAAGCTATGAGCAAGGAAGTTCCCCCTCTAAAATAGCCTTATCACCTAATGCCGAAGTAGTCGTGGTGGCTACTTTGAACACGCTAGCCTTCTATTCTGCCTTAACTGGGGAGTTAGATTATAGGATCGAGAATATTTACGGCGGTAATTATAAGTTGTAAAAATCAAATTAATGTCATAATAAAATCTATTTATATTTTCAAGGAAACATAACGTCCTTATCGTTCGATTCGTTGGGGCAACACGTTTTCCTGACTGGCGATAAACACATAAGAGTTTTCCATAACGTAACTGGTTATCGCTGTGCCATAGTTACTGCTAAAGATAAATTGAAACAAAACCAAACGTCTGCCACTAAGGAAAGGTTGCAGAAGATAATTGCAGATAGTGAGGACTTCTTGCTCACTATCGAAGCCAAGGCCTAAACCAGAGGCGGTGAAAAACAGTTTTTTTTTGTTGCTTTCTCATATTCCATTTGTTGTTCGTCATGATACGATGACGTTTTGTATTTTTAATATAAAAATGTTTACACTTATATTGTAACGAGAAAAGCATTTTTAATAAAGTTTACTGAGCATTTCCAATTTTGAAAATGGGAATTTCTTTCGTTTCCTAGACCCTACATACTGCTGTGAACTATTGGTCCATGCATATAAGTAAAAAGAAATTAAAAATGACAAAATTAATTTAGCTAGCTCAGCAAAAATGACTTTAAAAGGGCGCCAGAGATTCCTAAATCTCAGAGAAAATTCTTTAAAAATTAATAGTGGGCTGTTGCAAAAATGACTTTCATTAAAATTCCCAACAATTGAAATGGCAGCTTCAAAAATAAAAGAACTAGTGATATTTAAAATGATATTTACAATCATTAACTTTATTTAAAAAAAAAAAAGAAAAAAAACATTTGATACAATTTACAGGGGAAATGAAAACCATAAATATAAGATTCTGGCATAAAACAAACCTGCATAAGATTCTACAATTTAAAAAGGACAATGCAAATCCTTTAGCAAACAAAATGGTGAATTCGTTCTAGAAGGACTTTCTAGTACCACAAAAAATCCACGTGGTTTTAAAAACTCAAAGCAAACAACAAATTAATTCAAATGACGTAAAGAAACAAGCAAAATCAAAAATGAAATAAAAAACAAGCTCACAGCTTCACTTCACCTACCCCGAGGTGATAAAATTAAAATTAATTTGAAAATCACTAAAAAAAAACGGAAAATTTAAACTCTAAACGCGCTTACTTCTAAAACGAATATTATTAAAAAGCCTTACATGTAATGTGCACACCTATATAATACTAATTAAACTAAAAAATTACAAGATAGACGATTTTAAATACAACCAACGAACTACATCTTAACTGAAAAGGATTACCATCAACGGTAACCAAAAACAACACTTCAATACGCGGGCTCGTCTATCTGATAACTCCTCCGGCCTCTAGGGTAACATGGCATATATGTGAAATTTACAAACTCGTGCGTTCAACGCACAGCGCAACGCTAAGGAAAAACTAGCAAATAAACTATACAATACAGGAGTACGCAAAAAGTACAAATAAATGAAATTTAATATACAGCACTGTCCAAAAAAAATTATACTAACAATTAAATCAAAATTCTTAACAAAACTTGTGGAAACTCTATCATTGTTTTGACAAGGCTGATAAGGAATAAATAAAAATACACATTTAAATTTCCGAAACCCGGGGTGCCAGACTACAGCAATACGTAAGCATTATTTTACGATCGATTAATTAAAACCGGTGATGTAGAAAGTGTTATTTTTGAAGATGTACGGGGTCACCTCTAGTTTAATACGATTATTTCCACATTATGGGAGAATTGCAAAATTGGGTATTAGGTAAAAAAAAAAACACATCGCTAGAAAAACATGTTTTGGCGATATTCGAAGGATTTCTTCATAAATTTTATTTTATTGTTTTGAATAATATTTATTCAGAAATAATTTAAACGTTAGAAAAACACGCAAACAAGTTGCTAAACCAATAATTTTCTAAACAAAAAAAAATAGAAAAACATTGTAAATTATAATTTACTGCGTAAACATTTTTCCACAATTGGAGTTGTGGGGGCAGACTCATTGTTTAGCGCCTCTAGTGCTCATATCTGTAACTAATTGTTGCTTTTAATCATGCTTGTTTTTGGAATTCATTTAAAAATTCATTATAATTATTTTTTATAGTAATATAATTGAAAAGTGCCCAAGCATAAACATAATTGAAAACGAATATAAATTTTAATTAACCAATTAATGGGTTTTAATTGCTAATAAATGTAATAATTAAGAGGAATTTTTCCCAAGAAAAATTAATTATTACAGTTATTAGTAAAAATACATTAATCCATCAATTATTTCATACTGTAAAAAGTATCCAATAAATTTTAATGCTTTAATCCTAGTTGCAAACCTTTACTGCAAGAGGGACAGATACCATGGTGAAAGAAATGTTCCACTGGCGTACTATAGATGGCACTACAAGTATTCTCCTATGGAAATATATATAAGTGCCTAAGCATAAACATAATTGAAAACGAATATAAATTTTAATTAACGAATTAACGCACTTTAATACCTGTAATAATTAAGAGTATTTTTCCCAAGAAAAATTAATTATTATAGTTATTTAAGTAGAAATACATTAATCCGTTAATTATTTCATACTGTAAAAAGTTTGCAATAAATTTTAATGCTTTAATCCTAGTTGCAAACCATTACTGCAAGAGGGACAGATACCATGGTGAAAGAAATGTTCCACTGGCGTACTATAGATGGCACCACAAGTATTCTCTTATGGAAATATATTACGACTATAAATGCACAACAATAGAAAATGCTGGTAGTGTCATCTATAGTGCGCCAGCGGAATATTTCTTTGACCATATGTAAACTGGTATAATATTTGCAGATATCAAAGATACTCTTCTAACCTAGTTCGTAGTTTCTACGCTAGCTGGCACTAATTGTGCAATAAAGGAAAATGATCAGAGCGTATCGAAGTTTTTAAAGGGTAAAAGAGTAAATTCTTAAATCCATAATTTTCTACAATTATCTGCATTTTTATTATTAGAAAATTGTTTTTGAATTTTAACGGTAAAATTCAAGAAAAACTCAGAGAAAGTTCTGTATATTCTAGGCCATATCGTACGTAGTACATCAACCATTTCTTCAAAAATTCTTAATAGTACGTAAATAGATGCTAGATTCATTTATCTGAGAGATTGTTTATCGTTTAAAATTTAGTTAAAAATTCTTTTTAAATAGGTTTTAGTTTTTATAATAATATACAGCTATGCAAACTACAATAACTGACTTAATTTGCAGTGCTTTCCAATTAACTTAAGTTCTTTTAAGTGCTGATATTAGTTACAAATCATTATTCAATTGCAGATTGTAAGAGAAAATAATTTAGTTAGTGATTCGATGGTAAGTAAAGAAATATTTTTTTGTTTGTAGCTTATCACAGATGTAAACCATTACTGTAATGAAAAGGCATTTTAGGTGCCTAGTTCGTAATAGAAACGGTAGATGGACCCAATTGGAAAGAAAAACCAGAAAATGTGTGTAAGGACCGTTTTATATGTATTTATTGGCCAATTTTTTTCATGTTATGTACACGTAAGAAATAGTCAATAAACTGCACAATAAATAAGTAAGTGTAAAACGGCCCTAACAAAAGCTGCTTTCGTTCGTGCCAGTGGCTATAATCAGAATTCGTAACCATCGATAAGGGAAGTGAATTGTGATTCTAAATTCTAATTCATTACACAAATGAATGTAACTAAAGTATGCAGCGTATTTTTAAAGAATGTTATGTGAAAAATAACTTTTTAACGACATAGCTTACAAAACGAAAAAATAAGTTATTGAATTCCTGATTTACAAAATTAAAAATATTTAATGATGTGTTAATATTTAAAGCGATGCAGCGATAGGAAAGCGCTGCGTAGTATTTCAAAACATTTCATTTTGGCGACAAATGCGCTTCAAGTAGTGACGTCAATATTGAAATTTTCCAACCAACTCGACCAAGGCCGCTTCAAAATGCCTTACGAACTGAGGAAGGCGTTTTTTGTGTGACGATAAGTTTGAAATGAGATGACCCACATAGCCAAATTTAAATTACCCGCAATTATTCTTAGCAACTTCAACTTTGAAACATAAAATTACCTATCATTTTGTACTACATTAATAGTAATTTTAATGGATTTGCGTTGAAGTCACTAAAAATAGTGGCGGGAAATTTATATTTGGCTATTAGAGGATAAGAACGAAAAAGGTACAGTTGCAAAGAAAGCAAGAGGTGGAGAAGTTTATGCTGCTATATAATCTGAATTCAAGACTACTTAAAAAAGTTGGTAATTTCAAGATTGTCTAAAAAACTATATTTAAATCTGCGTGTATGTTAGAACTAAAAATAATGTGTTATATTTTTTGTACAGAAAGCAATTATTTAGTCATTTTTATAATTTATTTTTATTTAATATTTTTAATACGAAAAAACATTTTGAAATTCAAAATAAATTTAACAGTTAAAGACTTTTGTTATTTCTTTCTTACTTACCTTTATCCCTAATAATTAACAATTTAAATTTCCCACAATTATTCCGAATAACTTAAACATAAAGACGTCACATAAATTAATTAATCACGAAATGCGAAATCATATCTATAGCATAATTTTATATTTTACTCTGGTATTTTTTTGGTTATTCGATTTATCGTTTTTCTGCTACAAATGCTATAAGCACATATATAAGCTTTGTTTATATGTTTGATAAACAACGGTATAAGGTAAAATTAGGGAACCTTTTTTCACCTTATCTATGCTATTTTACTCCACATATATCAGAGCAGGTAAATTATAGATTACTTTGCTATTATTTTATTTTGAATACTACATTAACTTTCATGCTATATTCATGTGATTTTATGAATACTTTTTAGACTTTAGAGGATGCCCATGAATTAAAATAAATTCTTGAAAAATGGATTTATTTGTAATTAATGAAATATCTGATTTTTGGGTTTTAAATACCTATTTCAATATTTACTTAAATACTCATACAAATACCTTATTTGTAATTAAACTAAGGTAATTGCTACTTTTATTACTAATTATAGTACATAAAACCATTATATCAAGCCATAAATAATGCATTCTTAATGCGGATCTGATTTGCTTAGAAAACAACACGGCTATAATTACACTATCAATACAATGGAATTATACCAATTCTTCTATCATGACAACACTAATTTGCCTTGATTATTCATTTTATCCTTGCATCTCTTAAATTCTCTTAATCCTAATGGTAGAATTTCCAGAATAATTAACATATTTTATGTCCTTTGTTCGTTAGTTTAAATGCGCACGTGATTCCGGAAGCTTCTCAATTTCACCGCGCCGAGCAGAACGATCGTCGCCACCTTCGCGTTTCTTGTCTCCGCTGCGAAGTTGCTGCGTTCGTGGGCGCCAGCGCTTATTATTTACCATTATTTTTTTTTTCACAATCCGCGCGTGCATGTAAAACATGCCAGTAAAGGTGGACATAATCCCGCCACCGCCAGCGAACAGTAAACAACCGGGTATATCGCGAACGCTGCTGTACAACGGCTCGAAATTCCACGGATACCAAAAGTCGAAGGGGAACTCGTACGAAGTCGAAGTGATATTTCAGGTTAGTTCGTCGGATGGGATTACGTCGAGATTTCCGGACGGGGCGCCGTTGGCCCGGTGCCCCGTTCTGCGTATTAATTCGCGGAGGCGTAAAATACGTACGCTATAAATATCAACATATGTCATACGGGGTTTTTTTGGCGGGAAGTTTAAATGTCCTCACGTGTGACAAATCTTGGGTTTTTTTTTAGTATGTCGACGAGGAAAATTCCTATTTGTGTGGGTATTTGAAGATATACGGATTGACGGACGAATACCCTACACTGACGACGTTCTTCCACGGGGAGATTATCAGTCAGAAACATCCGTTTCTGACGAGGAAATGGGATGCGGATGAGGATATCGATAGGAAGCATTGGGTGAGTAATGATTTAAATTTTATCATGGAAAATAAAGTAGATAGTAATAGTATAGCTATCAATAGGCGTTTTTGATTGCATACAAGTGGTTAACCAATGAGTTTGAGTCATGACGTGGTAACTGATACGATTGAATGTAAATGGTTATAGGAGTTTTATTATAGTTGTTATAGGTTATAGTATTTAACTTATATTAGCTTTTTTTTAATGAAATATGAAAGATAGTGATAAGGAGAAGAAATAAAAGAAATATTTGCATCTTGCATTATATTGGTAGACTATATTATAGTGTTTCCAAGCAATAGTTGAATGTTTTGCTGGTTGTTTTAAAAAATCGTACAAATAGAAGTACTCACATCCCTTTCTACAATGGATTGAAACGATCAAAACAAACATTAAGCAATGTTATAGAGGATATGTATTATCATTGAAAACGTTTCATACTTATTTTAACAACTTAGGTTGGAACTATGGTGTATCAGAAAGAAAAATAATCAAAAAATATTGGTTATAATCAAATGATATCTGGTTAAACTAAATGTGCAATAGAAAACGTCTAATGAGTGTGTAATGTTGGTTATTATTTGCGAGGTGAAGTTTACTGCCACAAGTACTTTTTCCTGTTAACTATCGTCCAATTGAAGACATAAGTGGATGCAGGTGCATGTCATATTTTTAAAGTTTGGAGTAACTTAGTGTAATGCATCTGCAACTTTTTTGTTTAGTTTATAATTCAAATAGTTGTAATATTAAAAAAATGACCCAAAAGAAATGTTTCCAATCTTGAAAAAAACATTCATTTAAAAAAGGATTCATGTACATTATACCTTCATCCATCAATTTGCATCTCGAAGTATTATCTATTTTATCATGAATGAAAGGGTCAAATAACTTCCAAATGTGTCCATTTTTTTGTTGCGGTTTCTAGGTTTAACATTTTAATTTGTTGAAATGTAAACTGGTTACAGATAAAAACAAAATATGAGAAAAATAGAAAGTAACCTTATCTAACATGTCTTATATTTTTTTCTGTTTGGGATTATGACTGATTTCTTTTAAAATATGTAGTTTCTAATCTTCACTTCAACTAATTTCAGTTGCTCTTTCAGGTTAGAATTTTTTTAGCGGTTAAACCCTCACATTTAGGCAACACGCTTAGAGCAACTTTCCCAATTTGAATTTCTCTTGCACGGTACTTATTGAAACCAGCCTGTAGAAACAGATAGTTTGAGTGTAAACTTGGCTTATATAAATGAAGCCAAAAGTGTCTGTTTTTGATCTATCTAGCACTCGTAAGGTTATCCTTCTCATTAATTGTATTTTATACAGGGTGTATAGATATTTGTGAAAGACCTGCGCGTGGTGATTGATTTGTTAAATTCTTAGCCTTCATCTTAATTTAAAAATCTTCTGTCATATATTCTGCGTCTACACGATATTTCTAAAGTTTCAATATTCACATATTGTTAGTTAATATGCATTTCTCTCTAATTCTCATTGCTAAAAGAAGCAACAACAACAATGTTGCCATATGTAGGTTCTTTTTTAAAAAAAAAAATCAGTGCTACGAACACAGGAGGCAAAGTACAATATTAGAATATTCAAATTTTAGATTAAGGAATATACAAAGTACATCACTTTGTATAATTCTTCCGCTAATTTATATACACCTTGTATAGTTTTCTTCTGGAGTCCATTTATACTCCAAAATTCTGAAAAAATCCGCTAATTTTGTAAGTCTGTTATTAACGGTAATTATAGAATTTCGCTATTAATCTGTGATTAATACAATCTTGCAATACCCGTTGCATATTTCCGTAAAATCGTGTGCATTGTATATTATGTACTTGACCACATTTATAAATTATTTGGTTTTCATCTTTAAGTGCAGAGAAAAGTCTTTCTATGTCTATATTCTATTTCTTTGCTTACTATGAAAAGTCTTTTGTGATAATTCAAATATTAATTAAACTTAAACAGCATGATTAAGCATGAAATTGTTTTAAGAGCAGTGTATATAATTTACAGTTGACATCCTGTGGCTTTTCGCACCTACGATCAATTACGTCAGACTGCACATTTATAGAGTAACATATTCGACAGTAACACATAATTTTTATCTGTATCAAGATCTATTAGATCTGTAATTAAACATAAACCTTCGAAAAATCACGTATAGACGTTTGGATATACAGTGGGACCCACCCGAAAGCGGCATTTCCAGTTACATGGAAAGTCGTGGCTAACTTTGATATTATAAATGGAAACCTATATTTTTTTAGTGCACTTTTAGGTTCTATTAGGCATTTGAAAGCCGATTTTTGTAAAACATCTACTTATCTATTGGTTACCTTTTCAGAGTTATCTTGGTTTTTGTGGAAAAAAGCTCAAAAAAAAATATGATGCACTAAATGCGTATAACAGCTATACAGTAAAAGGTAGAGAGTTTTTTATGTTGACTGTAGAGGGTGTGAGGCCTCTACTACTTAATAAAAAGTAAACAAAATTATATAGGATGTCCCACAATCTAGGACACAGTATAACACAGTAAGGACATGCTCGCAAAAATCCATTGTTCTTTAGTGGTCCGTTTTGAATGACCTTCAAGCCCGGCTGCCATTTTGTAAAGCTGTTGCCGGGAATTGTTAAACGTGTGGAATAATTTATATTTTAAAGGAAGTAAAAAATAGATTAAAAAAATACACAAATTTATGCGTTTTTTATTCTGATTTTGTTGCAAAAATTTATGAACAGTTTATAGTAATAAAAAACACGATTCCAGTAAAATAATGTTTGATTAAATGATACATATATTCGCAAGTGTTTTACGATAATTATGTTCATATTCTTTCCTTTTTCTGAAATAAATCTTTATATTTTTATAGTGTAAAATATTCTTCTAGGAATAAATATGTTGTGGTTCTTTCTCAAATAAATTAATAAAAATGCGGCAGCTTTGGTGGAAAGGGACTTTCAAATTTCTGACACGAATACACAATAACTTTTAATTAGGGTTCAAGAGGTAAAACTATATCGTTCTGTGCAATACAAAAGATTGTTCCTTTTTATTCGACTACTTCATTTCTAATATCCGACCCTGCACTGGTTTGTTAACAATAATGTCCGGGTGGTGCACAAATGGATACAGTTCAAACGTAGACTATATATAATAATTTATAATAATTTTATTTATTACGTAAGCCCACAGGGATGTAACAAGCCATGCATATGTATATTAGATAGTATTAAGAAAAAAAAACACGAAACGGTACTGTCGCTAGCTAACTCAATCTAATCTAACAAAAACTCATTTAAGGTATAAAATATATTGCTACATAGCAACTCTTTAGTCATTTTTTTTAAAATTTGTTGTAGTTAGGTTCATTTATTACATGTTTAGGTAATCTATTATAAATCTTACCACAAAGATAATCAGGCGATTTCTCAAATAAAGACGAGGCATGAAGCACCAGTCGCACATGTCCCCCATGCCTAGTCGAATAACAGTGAATTTCCCCCGTCGAACATAAGCGCCCCCTATTTTTGAAAACGTAACAAACAGACTTGTAAATAAATATAGCAGGTAAACTTAATATTTTGTGAGTTTTAAAAATATCCCTACATGATTCTCTGGGAGGCACATCGAATATCATTCTTAAAACTCGCTTCTGCGCTATGAAGAGCCTACCCACATCTACAGACGCTCCCCAGGCAACAATATTAAATTGCAAGTGACAGTACACCAGTGAATAGTATAGCAAAATACTTATCAAATCAATCCTACTCAAGGTAGGTTTAAGTTTCCTTATAGCATAAAAACTACTATTGACTTTTTTTACACAACATATCTATATTATCCGACCATCTTAATCGTTCGTCCAGCACTGAACCCAGAAATCTACATTGCTGGCTTAACTGTATATCATGTTTTCTCAAGAGGTGCTCGGTACTCTCTTGCGATTGTAAAATTGCATACACACAGTCTTATTAAGATTTAAAATTAATCTATTAGCCAGACACCAGCTCCGTACCTGACACATCACATCATCAATCCTATCCAATAGCTCATCAGGTGTCGGCGCTGAGACCACAACCGCAATATCATCCGCGAACATCGATACATAGCCGGTAGTGATACAAGAGGGCAAGTCGTTAACAAACAACGAAAGTAAAAGTGGTCCCAGTACCGACCCCTGCGGAACCCCAAAATCAAGTACATATGGCTCCGAAAGCGAACCATCCACCCTAACAACATTACTGCGTCCCGACAAAAAAGAACGCAGCCAATCATTGATAGGACCCCTGACACCATATCTCTCAAGCTTAGCTAAGAGGAAATCTATCAGTATAATGCAGTTCAAACCAAAATCATATTATTTTAAGAAGTGAACATAAAATGAATTAGGGAGAGGGGCAGCTGGGGTATCGAGCTCGACAGCATTCAGTGAGCATTATAGAGACATTATAACTCATCTTATTAAGATCTTTTTTTGATTTGATGCAGTGTTTTATAGATATTCCGTTGTCTCGAGATAAAAAACTCACCCTGTATTGCGCGTATGTCGATTGAAATAAAGGTCCAACATCGGTACGAAAAACATTACATTGAATAAACCATCAAGTTGTGTTTGACGTGAAAACATTCAATTCAACAACATCCGCCTTTTTATTATTATACCACTCAAAAATATTCCGTTTAAAGCAGCGCAAATTTATTCGACAATTTTCAGGGCAAATTCGCGGCATTCGCCCAATACGCCAAAACGTTCAACGCCGACTCCTTCGATTACAAGATGGTCAAAGACACCGACTACATCTTCATGAGGTGGAAAGAGCACTTCCTGGTACCCAACCACAAGATCACGGACATCACGGGCGCCTCGTTCGCCGGCTTCTACTACATCTGCTTTCAAAAGTCGAAAGCGGCCATCGAAGGCTATTATTACCACAGAAGCTCAGAGTGGTAAGCGCCCAACCCCGTAAGTGTGGTGAACTAATTTCTCTTCCCGTACCGGCAGGTTTCAATCGTTGAACTTGACGCACGTCAAAGAACACAGCATACAGATCTACGAGTTTAGGTGAAGGGAGACCGCGCGAAGACGACAGAGAGAGAGAAAAAACCACACACACACAATAATAATTAAATAAACCTTAGTTTTTACGGAGAAACAGACAAAATAAAATTAAAAAAAAAAAGATACTCATACGTTTGCAATAGTTCGGGGAAAACACAAAGCAAAGTTTATCAAAAATATTCTAATATTTAATAAGAATAATTCGCGTTGACTCGGTAGTAATTATTAATAATCAAACGAGGCTAGTCATTTTTTTTTTTTTATTATTACTTAATTGATAATTTTTTTTTTGTTTTCTTTTTGATATTAATTATCAGCGAGTCAATTACGAAATATGATCCGTTTTTATTCTGTAGTTAAATGAAATGTATTATCTTTGAGGATGTTGTGATTGTGTTATATATAATATTAATTTTGAATTATTTTAACTCTTCTAGACACTGATACGCATGTCTATCCTTGGATGTGGTAAATCAGTAATTTCGTTGTATTTAATACGGAATCCCCTTTTAAGAAAAGACAAATGAAAGACTTGATACGGTTATAGAATTAATCATGAAGCAATATTAAATGGTGATAAATAAACATTTCTACTGCTTGTAAGTTTTGCTTAAGTTCTTTTATTGTTCTTGCCTTATTTTGTTTCCATATTTACCTGTTAATTAATTATCTGTATTGTATTTTTATCATATTAGATATTAATCCATTTCCATATTGTACTCATTTGAGTGCAGCACAACTTACCAACACTAAACATCAAACAAATGAATGTGAGGGGAAGAAGGAACACTCTCATTCATACATATTATAGGGATACTAAATACTAAATTGTTAAAATTGAAGATCCAACCAATTTTTTTTAGTGATTATGTAATTTTAACTAATTTAATAAAGTAATAAAATTGTATTCAGAATCTAGAGAATATTATGAAAAAATCAAAAAAAAGTACCTCTTTATAATCTAAGCTTTTGTAAATTTTGAAAGTGATATTCTTATATCTTGAAATTCACTATAATAAATATTTCAAATGCTTGATGTAAACATTGATCATAATTACACATCATGAAGTAAATAAATAATTTAAAAAAATCTGAAAAAGTATTAATTTGTAATACACATATAATCTTTATAATGGACTTAAAGTATTAGTAAAAAAATATTTTTCTTTTCACTACATATTTTCATTAACTGCTAATCATCATCAGGTGAACAATATTAATGCTGATGATTATCAATTAAACGAAATAACATATGTACATATATTAGCTTCACCAGGCCGTCTAGGCTCATAGCTTTATTATTTCTTTCCAGATTCTACTGTCCTTTACTTTTTCCCTCCAGCCTAGTATTTGTTTTCCACCACTTCTTTCTGGGTCTTCAACTTCTTTTCTTCCCTGCTGGCTCCTTCCATGTTACCATTTTTACCGCTTTCTCCTCGCCTATTCTCTCTACGTTTGTCTCGAAGTTAATATATTCGTTGCCTCTATCATCTATTAGCACCCCCAAGTACATCCCTAATAGCCAAATTTAAATTTCCCGCAACTATTCTTAGTAACTTCAACGTTAAAAGCATAAAATTACCCACTATTTTGTAGTACATTAATAGTTATTTTAATGCCTTTATGTTGAATTCACTAAAAT
The DNA here is from genome assembly GCA_004143645.1 of Protaetia brevitarsis. Taxonomy (NCBI): domain Eukaryota; kingdom Metazoa; phylum Arthropoda; class Insecta; order Coleoptera; family Scarabaeidae; genus Protaetia; species Protaetia brevitarsis. The sequence continues at coordinate 64,044 of RXPK01000525.1, read as the reverse complement.
TTTTGGAGGGAAATTTAAATTTGGCTATTAGGGATAAAACTATCCACTTCCTCAAACTCTATCCTCTCGCTTCCTTCGATATCAATACTGAATTTTCCTCCGTATTTCTTCTTATTATTCACACACGCTGCATATAGTTACTCTTCTGTGAATTTAACCCTAGTCAGTTTTTCCTGCTGCTTCCAGAAACCGTGTCGTTACTTGTTCTAACTTTTGTTTGCTTCGCGCCATTAGTACCACATCGTCGACGTATGCCAGACATTGATAACTTTTTGTTAGTATCTTCCCTTCCCTATTAAGTCCACTTTTCCTTATCACCACCTCCATTATCACATTAAATAGTAGGGTGGATAGAGGGTCACCTTTTCTCAGTCCATTTCTTACTTCAAACTCTTCCGATGTCCTTCCATTTACTTTCACCACGTTTATGTAGTAAGTAAAAAAACATACATCTTAATAAACAAACATTAATTATAAAAGTACAAAATTTTAAAAGTGAAAATTTGTTTTAAATAAATATATTTGTAAATTTTGATCATGATATTCTTATATCTTGAAATTCACTATAATAAACATTTGATCATTACATACATCTTAATAAACAAACATTAATTATAAAGGTACATGATCTCAAAAGTGAAAATTTATTTTAAATAAATATATTTGTAAATTTTGATCGTGATATTCTTATATCTTGAAATTCACTATAATAAACATTTGATCATCACATACATCTGAATAAACAAACATTAATTATAAAGGTACATGATTTCAAAAGTGAAAATTTATTTTAAATAAATATATTTGTAAATTTTGATAGTGAAATTCTTATATTCTGAAATTCACTATAATAAACATTTCAAATGCTTGAAATAAACATCGATCATAATTACACATCATGAGGTAAATAAATAATTTAAATAAATCTGAAAGATATTAGTTTTTAACACATATAATATTCATAATATACTTAAGGCAGAGTTTCCCAAAATGTGGGTAGTGACCCCCTGGGGGGTAGGTACTAGGTGGGTCGGAAATTTCGAAAATAAGACAAAAACACTTTGTTAAATTATGCTTCTAACGTAAATAAAAATTAACAATTAGTTATCAAATGAGACATAAAAATTAATATCAATAAGTTCTTAAAAATAAAGAGAAATAAAGTCAAATATAAGAGATAGATAAAGTAAAATATTTTAATGTTAACGATATCAATGCGCCTGTTTTTTTTTTTTTTTTTTTTTTGAAATCAGTCTTTCAAGGCTTTGTATTTGAGACACACAAAATTATATCGTTTTCAATATGAGGCGATTTCTCACTTTTGTTTTGGTGGTAGTCATGGATGAGAAACTTAACTCACATAAATATGATGTGACAAATGAAACCGAATATTTGACAGCTTCATGCGTTAACAAAGGATATTCCTGTATCCTTTTGGTCTAAAATTCCCCTGCGTACTGGGGGGAAAAAAAATAAGCTTCATTCCATCACTTGATATTTCAATGACTTTTTCTTTCATATTTTTTGATATTTCAACATGTTGTTTCAAATTGACCAACTTGCAAAAACTTGTTCAAAATTTGTACCACTGGACTGTGCATTCACTGGAAACTGCTTTTTTTGCAAATTGAAGTCGACCATAAATCAATTTTTCTTATAAATGCCTTAATTTTATCTGTGGTCGTAATTATATTAAAGTTGCAAATTACTGTTGAAAATATCAATTGTTCGCATATCAGCAAGAAAACCTAGCATTAGAAGCCAAATAGTATCGGAAAATCGATTCTCATCTTCCAAATATATTAAAATTTCTGCTCATAAGTGAAATACTCTTTTTAAGACGTTGCAGAACAAGAAAACATCTCTTTATCAATAAAATAAACAATTTAACGTTACGCCACTGATGTATTGCCCTTTCTTTTTATTTTAGTTGTAGAAATATTATTTTATAAGTTTGGTGGAGTTTTAATTTTGTTAATAAAATCATTTACTACTGCAGATGCATTAAAAAGTGCCAGATTTTGTTGTTGTTTAAAGTTGGGAATTTGTATTAAGATACAAGGCATTAAAAATGTACAAAAATACTAAACTATACAACAGTTACAGTATTTATAGTTTATTAATTAGTTTGCAAACACTTAAATAGTAAAAAAAAGTATTTACAAAAATAAAATAGTTACACTACAACGCATTAAAAGTATTTATTTTACACGCTTATTAAAGTAGACCACATCTAAGGACAGTTTAAATCAATTTTTCGGAATGTTTAAATATATGGCTAATAGATATTAAATTCAAATCGTCCGCAATTATTTTCATTAAGAACTGAAAGAAAAAATTGCGGTAAATTTGAATTTTCTTTAGTGCATCGTATAGAAACAGTTAAAAATGCAAACTTTGGTTTGTGTTTTCGCCAAGATAAATCATGTTTATGTAGATATCCTTTCGAAAAAGGAAAAAAATAATTTGTAGTTAATCGTATTAACCGTTCACATTTACCTTATCGAATCACTTAAACAACATTAAAAAATTATATTACATAAAATAGTCACTTAAATAAATAAATAATCACGTAATTTGTTATGTATATATGAAAGACAAGAAAATATATATTTAAAATATTATAATTATTAATTAATTCTATATATTAATACACGTTTTAAATATGGAAACGAAAATTAACTACATCTCTGCTTTTGTTTTTGTTTAAATCGTGTAGTAATTTTTTTTTTATAGTGCATCTGATCATCCCCCTTTTATAAAAAGTGTAATTCATTAGGGTAGAGATACAAGAGCAACAATTTCCCATCATAAATTACATGTGTAAGGAGAACTATCGACTGGTCGACTAATTCTACGGAGACAAATATGAAAAATAATCTCTGTAGATTGAATGATAGCAATTAAACTTGGGCTGTATATCATCATGATTATTAATTTTTATTATTATTATTATAATTTACCCTTTTCGATGTATGTATTATTGATTAAATAATATTAAAAGAAAACGTTGTATAAACATTTTCGAAGTTTAGGATGAGAAATAATTTTTTACGATTAGGTGGAGAATGATAAAAAACAATTGGACATCTTATATTAATAGTAGCCAAAAGAAAACACGGAGTATTTATTATTTTTCGTCGCTTTAATTCTGTATATTATGTACAAATGTATTAAATATATTTTTTGAATTGTTTTTAACTTTTATTTGTTTTTTATTTTCACCATAACCCACCTTCTTAAGAAGAAAAAAATATTTTACATATCAAAATGTGTTATTTTAAAATTTTTACCAGTTGGAATTTCCCGCGTTTCGATATTTCACCGATTAACCGCGAGAGCAGGTGATGGCAGCACTGTAACAAAGTGTTTGTAACCTATATAGGTAAGTTTAAAAAGTTTATCTAGGAAAGAAGGAAAAAAATACATTCATTTTATTTGAAATTAGTGTGAATCGTGAAATTGTTAATATGAGGTGCCTTTATTGTTAAACCAGACATTAAAATTATATTCAAGGATTTTTTTTATTATTAATTTTGCTAATTATCATCAAAATATATATATACTTAATATCATCACATTGCATATTCTCATAACGAGTCATTTTTGTAAACAATAACCGTACGAGAAAAGCATATTTAATGTTTTTAATAAATTTTCATATTTGACTTTCGCGCCTTTCGATAGTTAATTAAAGAAAATGACAACATAAAACCCTTGTTCTTGTTTACGCAAAGAAAGTTAAAACCATGAAAGGAGAGTTCGCTTTATAAATGAGAAAAAGGATTTTTTAAATTGTATTACTAAAAAAGGGACCTTTTTTGCATATTAACATGTATGTTACAAATAAATTTCACAGGAATTATGTGAATTTGTATTTGTATTTCGCACCCTAACGCTTCATCAATTGGCCGCGATAATAGTAGTGGCAGCACTATAGTGATGTGTTGCATTTAAATTTAAACGTTTTTTGTATGAATTTTTCCTAAAAAAAACTGAGTTGGTTACTGAATATTGGTGCGAATCGTGATTAAACAGTTAACTTAAAGTGTAGTGAATCTAAGAAAGCAGGTTATAGAAGGGATTAAGTTGTATTTCATGGAGAGCTTCCGTTAGGAATAACCACAAATCTATTAAAAACGATTTTTTGGTCAATTTTTCTAATTATGCTAGAAACACAGCTAATATATACAGTACTGTTTCATGATGGGCCATATTTGGAAGTGAGGTAAGTAATTATTGCTTTAAAAATAATTAATTTCGGTTTCCATATTATTTTTTATTTACTTGTGTTATTGTAAATTCTTCAAACATCTGTTTGGAGTAGGTATTTTTTTTTAATAATTACAAAAACTGCATACCTATACAGTCAAATATAAAAAGAGTTTATTTTAGCAATGTAATATTTTTTCGATTGAAGAGTTTACAGTAAGCACATGTGCATTACATTTTTATAATACTGCCTTTTAGACAATCCATGATTTGATGTTATGCACGAATATAAAATATAAATAGTTATGAAATTATTAGAGTAATATTTCCCCCCTAGTTTTATGTTGCTTGTAATATTTTCTTGGCATTATATAGTGAGGATATGTGTTAAATATTAAACATTGTATTCATACATTATAATTTATGGAGCAGGGCAACTACCATCATTACTACATTACTATCATTAAGATATATAATGAATTAGTACGTCCTTAGTATTTTTTAGAAAAAGAGCCAATTTCAGTACAAAATTGAAAAATTCTTCTACTACGCAACTTTCATATATAATTTTTGAGAAACTAAATTTGCTGATAAATAAAGGAATGTCACAATTCTCTCTAATTTTGAATCCTTAAATTAAATAATATGTGTTATTTATTCTTTTAAATATAACTAGAACATCACAAGACAAATGATTTATTCTATTAAAACTACATTAAAACGATATAAATAGATACAACTTCTTCACACTTATTTTTACGCCATTTTTCCTCTTTTTCTTAACCTACTACCAACCTTTTTATAAAGGAATTTAACGCCAACTTATAAACATAGAAATGCCCAAAACGAATTCTTAACAATATGTTGTTTAAGTATTTAAACAACACCTTAAACGATATACACAACACATAGAGTCTATGTGTTGTGTATATCGTTACACGTTATGTCATAGACGATGGAATTAAAAATCTCAAAACCGAAAATATAATATAAGATGTGAAATTTAAAATTAAAACTTTTGACTTTATGTTTTTATACGAACATACAGTTGGATTTTACCAAAATAGAGGCAAATTGAAAAAGATGCCTATGCTTTAGGCATCTTTTTCGAAATGTTTTTGTATTTAAAGGAAAATAGATCAGTCAATAAATGCCGCTACCCAAGAAATTTCTCTTTTCTTTTTTTTTTTAATTAAAAAAAGGAATATATAGGAAAGAAAAAAAGTTAAAAATTAACATTTAGATAAGCATTTAGGCATCCGTTAACATATTTTAAAATGTACTAGATTTGGCAAAGGCGTACTGACGTACCAGAAAGGCACAAAATGTACTAGAAAAATACAATTGCACTAAAAACGGCAACACTAACCTATAATATAATGATAGATTTGTTTCTGCAGCAAGTTTGCGAAAATTTGATGACTGGTTGATATGCGCATGTGCGTACCCCAACTGATTGGCGATAGTTGTAGTTTGCTAACTGCACGAACACCAAAACAACACGTCATACCAGGGAATGTATACTAAATGTATGAATTGTTAATACTATTTAAAGTGTATTTTATTTGAATTTTCTGATTCTTTGGAAAAACTTTAGTGGATCTAATTTATCGACATGTTGACGCGAGTGATAGTGAACAGAACAGACGCCGGAGTAAAGTATTTCTGTTGTCAATATAAAATCAGCAAATAAGTATTTTTGATATGCGAACGATGCAAGGTCTAGTGTAAGATGTTAAATCTGTCTGCAACATCTCGGCATGAGGATGTCTGAAGCCCAGCAAACCATAAGAAAACCAGCACCTTCTCAGTTGCATTTAATTTTCCATTGACTCCCAGCTTGATAGTGGAAATAGGCGTACTGTTTAAATTCATTAGAAATTCTGTCAACTTTACACGTTGAGATGCACGAAAATGCTCAAGAAATTCCTTCTTATTATGTTTTGCCACCGTGTTCTTAATTTCATGTTTGGATCGTTCTCTGTGCAACCACAATTACCACAATGCGCATACTCTTGATGGTTCCAAAACGCGACAAAAACAAACCTACTCCCCCCTACTGGCTAACTTTTCTGTTATATAACATGGTAACTTTTGTGTTATATAACATGGTTTGTTAACTCATAACATAACATTTACACTTAACATATTTCGTATACATATTTTTTGTAAGTGATACCGGCTAAATAGCGTGTTCAATTGTTACATAAACTGTTGTATATAACGACAGCCCTGCACCTACCACTTCTATTTTACATGTTACGAATCGAATTACAGATTAGCTTAACAGGCGCGAAACTTGTTAAGTTTTAGACGGTACGAAATTTCATCGATAACATGACATATGTCATATTTTGTTATATAACGGATGACATTCATGTTGTGTTACTTAGCCGGTAGGGGGGAATATTGCTCAGTTTTTGACAGGTTGCAAATACCATGTGATTCAATTGTCGTAAGAAAAAAAAAACTGTTTTCCGGAAAAATTTATCTATACTTATTACCAATTTAATGAGCGAAGTTAGCTACATATAAATTTCATACATTAAATGAATTTTCTTGATATTTAGCGACATTGGCGTGCGTGTTGTAGTATCTTTCGATTATTTATCTTATAATTTTTTTCAAATCGTTTATATTTACATCTAATATCGCCAACAATAGTATTTCTGAATACTGTAAGAAAATAAGGGAATTTACCTGTGGTAATTAGCTCAACAAACAGGTAAAAAATCAATATTAACATTAAGTGAAATAGTTTATTACATTTTATTATTTTATAGGCTTATTATACACTTCAGCGCAATGAGCTGTCAAAAGAAAGTTACATTTTCATCCCTATAAAGTTTCTACGGTACAGGAATTATTACCATTAGATCACGATAGGCGATTGGAATATTGTCATTGGTTTAATAACAATTTAAGAGACGATGACTTGCTAAACAAATCATTTTTCTCGGATAAAGCCTGGTTTTATCTAACAGACTATATCAATTTACAAAACTATCGTATCTGGTCTGCAGAAAATCCACACGAATTTCGAGAAACGCAATTGCATCCCGTAAAAGTTGGAGTTTGGTTAGCTATGTCCAGGCAATGAATAATAGGGCCAATTTTCTTTGAGGAAACTGTAACAGCCCAACGTTACCAACAGATGTTGTAATTGTTTATTGCAGAGTTACAAGAAAATGAGCTTGAAGCAGGTTATTTTCAGCACAATAATGGTCCAGCACATATACTGCTCGACAAACCCGCTAATATCTTCAATAGTTTTTTGCTGACATGTTCGTTAGAGCACAAAGATGGCCACCAAGATCGCCTGATCTAACCCCATTAGATTGCTTCATGTTCGGCTATCTAAAAAATAGGATCTATAGAAACCGCATGCATACCATAGAAGAACTGAGAGATGCAGTTTTGTCACTTAATAATTATACTAATTGTATGTTATAATTTAAAGTAATAAATAAATTTAGTTAAACACCAGTTAGTACTGAATTATAAAATCATAATTTAGTAAAGTTAAATTAATTACATTTCATTTTTAACAAGCAGAAACACCAATCCATAGTCGTGTTATATTATGCGAGTTCAAATATAGGTTACGTTTTCCTTATTTATGACAGATGCGTTTACTTTCTTATGTTCCAACACTGACTTAGTTCAAACCTTCATTACAAACACGCGGCATATACCTACACCCTGTTACTATCTATAGGAGCGGAATTGACAATCATTTTGAATCTCTGTGTACTCCTGACGGTTTCAAAACGCGGCAAAAACAAACCTAATATTGCATATTGCTCAGTTTTTGACAGGTTGCAAATATGATAAAATTTGGCGGGAATTTTGAATTTCATTCAAATAAAATTAATTTCTTCGAATTCTTTCCGTATTTATTACCTTGCATTCGCAATTACTTATCGTCTATCATCCCAAACTTCTCAATAATCCTCCATATAGCTACCGAGGCATATTAATCCACGTTTCGCCATTTTGAGAGCTTATACGCACGACTTTGGGAACTATTTTTCTCTCATCAGTGAAAACCCGCCGCATATACCGAACGAATCCAAATTGGAATCTACCCAGCCGTCAGCGTCGTCGATATCCCACTCGAAATTCCCGTGCCGTGAATCTCGTTTCTTCGTAATTAAACTTCGAATCGAGCACGTCGTCGGGGTGCCGATTCCTGTGATGGTTCTTGCGTTTCGCCGTGGACTATCGGAGTACGCGGCAGTTATAAAGGTTTCCCGACGAATGGGAGGGGCGTGCGGGCGGTTAATTAAGAGACTTGCGAAAGGATTCCTCTGACGACTTTCGGACCATCGTCTGACAGCGCCGAAACGGATGAAGAGCGCGTACGTGCCGTCGAAATGGGAAGACCGTCGGAAAATGGGGAGCGTGCTTTCGGTCGCCTAGCGACGACGCTCGCTTGATTTCGCTAGACTCTCTGTCTTTTAACCATGGACGTGTAAGAACGTTGTAGATGGATCGTGTTTCGCTAGGGATATCGGGCACGCCAATTATTGTAATAAAAAATGGTTAAAAACTGAGTTATTTTGAATATGTGGTGTGGGGTGCCGTAGGGCTCGATGCTGGGACCGACATTGTTTTTAATATTTATTAATAATCCAGCGCGTGTATCTCGCCGATCATATAATTGAGATAGATAAAAAATATAGGCATATTTACGGATTTATACACTACAAGAATTTTCTTCTTCCTCAACGTTATCTTCTTTTTTTTCTTTACTCAGAAAAATACTGGAGGTGATATTAATAATCTACATTCATTGAGTGAATTTTCATCGACGGAACGAAATGTGTCATTGTTATGGTGAAATATTATTTACAATCTTTGATTTAGTCCATGGATAATATTATTATTATTATGGTAACTATATTTCCATACCTTAAATAAATAATTTTGTTAGTAATATCATTGTTTAAGTATATCTAGTTAGTCAACGTAATGCATTTTCGGAAAAATAAAATATTGCTCTGGGAAGTGACGCACTCTATCGGTCAATGTATATTGATTTGAAATCTCGGTCATAGTGAGAGACAGATTTCTGTGTTTTATCCATCTGCGGAGACGACGGAATCCGTATCGGTGATTTACTAGCATTGGCGAATTATGTGGCCTGGGGAAAAGGGAGGGTGGATGCATGTGACGCTGTGATGACGCACCTCGCGATAATTCTCGTGTTTGTTTACATTAAAAGATTAGAATTCTGAGGTATTCTGCTATAAGTAAAAAGAAATTGAAAGTATATTGCAAGGCTCGTTCTTGTTGACAAAACATTAATTGAACAATTTTCTAAATTTAGGTTTTTTCTTATAAGAATAAAATATTTAAACTTAAAACAAAAAAATCACTGAAAAGAGAAAAGTTAAATCTGAAAGGACGAAAATTTGCCGATAAAAAACAAACATTAATCTACTTCCCAATTTTTATTTTCTTAGTTTTTAAATTAATAAGTTGTTTTGTTAACTTAATTTACTTATGTTTATGATTATATAATAATCAGAAAATGTTTGTTTTATTAAGAAGAATAAGTATTTAGTTTGATAATATATAATCTGTAGTTCGATGGCCTTTTTATATTTAAAATTTTAACAAAACGCGGGTTTTTAGTTCGAACGTATATACGAAAACCTTCTTCTCCTCCTCTCTCCTATTGCTATCTGCCTTCTCCCGTGTATAGCGGTACTATCGCTAACTTCAACTGGTGTAAAGGCGGGAAATTTGAAATTTAAAATGTAGCCTACTATAAATCGTTATTTTCTTTACATATGTATGTACCATTTTACTTTACTTTTTGACTTTTTCTTAGTTCTAATTTAATGTATAGGTACTCTATGTATATAGTTTTCTTATATTCACAAAACATTTTTTATTTGATTTACTTTCTCTTGAGCGGCTGAAAAGTTACGAGGTAACCTTTTGGGGGCAACATCCGTATATACAAGGTTACATCGTAACTTTTCAGCCAATCAAGAGAAAGAGCGCGAACGCGTCATCATGTATGCTGTTTTTAATAGCTTTGTTTATTTGTGTGCTTGGAGCAGTATCTACTGACGTCATCAGAGTAACTTGAGAGCGTCTCAGAGTTGGATTTAAACATATATGGTACAAACAAACGCGCTCGACTGCAAATATAACCTTAATTTTATTAGTTACTATTGTCAAATTGTCACAGCTATTATGAATAGGAAAAGTAAAAATAATTTTTCAAATTAATGAATCTAGACTACAATAAAAATGCATCATATACTAGTATTTATGTACCTACCAAGTGAAGTTTTTAAAATATAATGATCGTTCTTTACATCAATCACATTGGTATCATTATATTATCTATTTCGTGCATATTTGATGCAGTTATAAATCAGATTACATTTACAAACGACAGTTTACAATACGGTGTTAGTGCGATTAGGTTATGTTGTACAAATTGCTCGTAATTGCTCGGACGTCGGATCGCGAGCAGAAAGAGGAACCTCTTTGTGATCCGGATTTGCTTGCTCTAAACGAACAAACACGCACAAATCATGCTCTAAAATACAAAGAAACGCCTAAAATTCCATGGATCTGCTTAAATCAGACAAACAAACAAATCTAATAAGTAACGTGGTGCATATATGTAAATATAAATGGCGATTTGTACTCCCAAACTACATCGAAACGAATTTCTACTATTATGCAATAGTAAACATAAGTAAATCAAATAAAAAATATTATATAAATATAACACAAAACTTAGAACTACACACATATATAGAGCATTAAATTAGAAACTAAAAAAAAATACTAAATATTTATTCTTCCTAATAAAACAAACATTTCAATGTAAACACGAGAATTATCGCTTGGCACGTCATCACAGCGTCATCGCCTATCCACCCTCTCTTTTCTTCGGGCCTTGCAATGCTATTGCAATTAAATATTTTGCCGACACGTAAGAGGGCCATCTTGTATGTAGTAGTCTAACTATAAAGCTTATATTTAAATCGAGATGGGCACCAACGCCGTGCTGCCATCTCCCGCTTTTGTCCAAACTATTCAAAAATCCGTTAACTATTTTGTCCATAAGGTTGACTAACTAGTATGTATATAAACAATGGTAATATAAATATGAACGAATATATATTGTTATTTTTATGTACAATTTTCATAAAACTATCAACATACAACTTTCTTCCTTAGTTCAATGGTTTGTAATTTATTGCAAGAACGAATAGATAATAGCATTCTTTTATCTCACGCAGTGATTGAATTACCGACGTACGCCACGGTCGCTGATTGAGTGAGAGTTTAGCGTGTGGTCCCTAGAGGGCGTGCATCTAAATTCGTGATCTCTTAAGGGGAAATCGAAAATAATACTTGAGTCACGATAGTGCTGAAAGTGAATTTGCTCTTGGAGGGATGCTAAAGATGCTTGGTAGGTAGAAACTTACAGTGCCATCCCTTTTTCTGCTTGTATGGTGATTTCGCCACAATGGATCATGACAGGCGTGGCTGGTGCATGCGTCATCGAGGAGGCTATGCTGTAGATTGATTTTCTTCGTATAACTTCGTAACTACCTTCGTGATATAGTATCTTCCACGCGATATTATACGACAAACTTCGATCATGTCATAGCCTCCTCAATGGGCCGCCACTGGACCATGAGCCCTTACTATGGTGGCATTCTTACAGTTAATTGTTCCCTATATCACTAACTTTAATTACTTACTATAACTTGAAACTTACATTAGATATAAACCACGGCCTGCTTGATGACTTCGACAGTTGGCTTCATACGGCCTGTCGAAGCATGAGTTGGCGCCAATTACTGATTTTTTTTTGGGAAAAATGATTACCGTATGGCTGGCAAGATTGTGACAGCAATATGCCTCTTTACATTTGAATGAATGTCATATTGACTCGTATTCAAGTTAGTATTTCCCAAAATTATTCTAATTAAAGTGTTTACTGATTTTTTAAGTTACATAGTTTTGTGCTATTCAGTTTTGATATAAATAAGACTATTATTAGCCGTTATTTTCCATTACTTTAGATAGATGGCGCAAGAATGGCACTTGCTTTTTTTTTCAAAAAATTATTCCCGCCTTTTTCAGAAATTTTTTTGCTGCCCTCGGCTGTCTTCTTTTTACTATCAGTGGTCTGATTTTCGCCTCCCATCTTAGGTTTTTGCTTTGTTTCCTTAGCGACCTTGTTTGTACCTTCTGCCTTGGATCTTTTAGAGTCACGGCGACGTGGTCTTGTTCTACGTAGAGTCCGTTGCAATAGAGAATGGTACATGACGTCACATGTGCAATGGACGAATATTGGTAGCCGATGCCTTGTTGCTAGGTAACAGGCAGTGGTAGCCGGCAGCGGGGCGTAATTGACGCCAGGCTTCGCGCAGGTTTTGGTGACGACATGTACCATTCTCTATTGCAATGGACTCTACCCTCCTCCATTTCACGTTGCCTTCTCAGTTTGCTGATCTGGGCGCCAGATAGTTTTTTTCCGTTGCTGCAGTTCGAGCTGTTGCAGTCCTGCAACAATGTTTTCGGCAGTGTCACTGTCTTGTCTGGTACTCACCTCCAAGATAGTATAATCGATTTCCGGAGTCCCGCTAGAAGAGGTTTCCGATACCCTCTCCTGATCCCTCAGTTCTGGTTTTAAAAATTCATTACTCTGGTAGATATTATAATATAAAATAAACACGGTAATAAAATAATGTATACAATAAATTGCAAACAAATATTCGTGTTGACTACCGGGATCATAAATTCTTAATGTGTATGTCACAGGAGTACTAGTAGTATAACTTGCACATTAAAGAAGAAACCTTTATCTTTATTCATATCTTGCTTTTAATAAACTTCCGTGCAGATTTCTGTAATAAGCAGTACTTTATACAGCGCCTCTACATCAATTTTACAATTGTATAAAAAAGAATAACTTCATACTATAGTTTCATTAGGTAGAAAAGGATAGAGAAAGCGGTACATATGGCAATATGAGCGCGTTGTCCGAATGTAGTCTGTGCTATGTATCTTTACTATTATTTTGACGTGTCAAGAAAGTTTTTTTGTTCTCAAATGCCGTACAGATGTCGTTGTTTACCAGAAGGTGGTGTAACATTCAATTCATTGTAAATTTGAATCATTAGACGGGCAAACTATCAAAACCATCAAGCAGGTCGTTATACAGGGTGTAACAGCGGTAACGCCGTGGTCTCTGGTGCTCAAATGGTAACAATTTTTGAAGTATTGTATATTAGGATATGTGTAAGTGGATCAGATCTACAATTTAAAAATAATATGCAATATACAGGGTGTTCCAAAATTTAGCAGTACATCAAAGTTATGTTTTTCTTAATGGAACGCCCTGTATTTTTATGGCATTTTGAGATTAAATTAAGGTAAGATAATGTCAATTTACTTAAACCACCTAAAAAAATCCAAATAACTTAAAAACTAGTGGAGATAGGCATAGGAACTCCTAATACTGGTTTAAAGAAAATAAAAATTTCTATCTATCAACGTAAAAATATACTGGGTGTTCCATTTAAAATAATAAAGTTACGCACGAGTAAAATTCGCAAACTTTGGCTCAGGTACTTGAACATCCTGTATACTACTAGAAAACGTTGAATGTCGCATTCAATCAGCCAAAGGATTTGCTATTTACGGTTTTCATTTCACTTCTCTAAATTAATTCGTTTCCGCGATACTAAACTTTCTTTGCAACATTGCATTTTTAAACAAATTGAAATATCTCATAAACTATAAAAATTAGGTATAGGGAACCTTAAATAAAATTGTTCTAGTTTTTAGTGTACATTTACAGTACAGGTAGTGTACAGGTATTCGCCCTTGCAGCCTGTGCAGAAATGATTGCAAAAGGGGGCTGCATGAGGAGGAAAATTAACATAATGACTGACAGCCAGGCTGTCATTAAGGCAGTCTCAAACCCTGTAACTAGGTCAAAACTAGTTAGGGACTGCAAACAATCCCTCAATGCACTGGCACGAGACAACAGGGTGTCTCTAATTTGGGTGCCGGGACATGAGGATATAAAGGGCAACGTAATCGCTGATGAACTAGCCAAGGAGGGCTCTAAGAGACACTTCATGGGTCCAGAGCCCGTATGTGGGATTACTAAGAATTCCGCAAGAAGGGAGATCTGGACCTGGTTAGATAAAGAAAGTACAAAGAAATGGAGGTCGACTGAAGGTCAACTCCATACCAAAACGCTGATAGGGGATGGGGATGGTAGTTTCTCTGATAACCTACTCAAGCGCAGTAAGAAAGAAGTTAAAACCATTACTGGGTTGGTAACTGGACACTGCACTCTGAAAAAGCATCTATACAACACAGGCCGTGTAAGCGAACCGTGGTGTAGAAGATGCGAGCTACAGGAGGAAACGAGTTCACATGTAATCTGCACATGTGAGGAACTGAAGGTACTCAGGCAGAAATATTTCGGGAGAGATCTATTGGAGCCCTCGAAAGTCCTCAAGTTTCCACTGGGCAAGATACTGGGCTTTCTAGAGAACACCAAGCTGCTCGAGTGGAAATAAGAGAATCAATAGGGATGGTACAATGAGCACCAACCTCAAGTGCCCGGACATCAAGTGCCCAACCTAACCTGAATGAATGAAATGAATGAATGAATGAGTGTACATTTCAAAAATGCCATAAAATACAGGACGTTCCATTAAGAAAAACATAACTTTGATGTACTGATAAGTTTTGGAACACCCTGTATATTGCACATTATTTTTAAATTGTAGATCTAATCCGCCTACATATATCCCAATATAAAACATTTCAAAAATTCTTGCCATTTGGCTACCAGACACCACGGCGTTACCGCTGTTACACCCTGTATATATAGTCAAATGTTCCCTTGCTCTTTTATTTTATTTTACCAAAAGCCTGAAGATGATTTTAAACCGAAACATCTTGCTTTAAATAATTTTGAATAAATGGAATGAAGTGAATGACATTCTTAGTTATTATTCACTGTAGTTATTAATGGAATCTTGTTTAGTGCATTTCGAACAGATTCCTGGCATAGTGGATGTGCAATTTATCCATCAGCCATCTACAACTTTTTCGTATTTCTATGCTGCGCGTATCTCGAACATTTGGACCTGCCGCGTTCTGCGTAGTCCAGTACAAGTCGAGCCACCACCCTAAACAGTCGCATCCACCTTCTCGACGGGCCAATAACAAAACAGAAAGACAGATATACATACACAAAAAAAACCTACCACCGGCCTTTATATATAGTTTTATCTCCCATCCTATTATTATATACGACTCATTCAATAATTTATATCGCGATATTTAAATACGAACCAGAATCACTCAAACATCCCCGCCTTCTGGAAAAAGTTGATCTTGTCGGCGGTAATCTTTCCTATATATATATAAGTAATTTTACCGGATTCATTCTCGCTTCTGAAGGGGCTTCAGTGAACGCCACCGCCATGAAGACGTCCTCGTTTTCCTTAAGGGTTATGCGGCGGGTAAGATATACAAATACATCTTTGCATATACCTGTGGAACCATGGCTTTCGATGTGATGTGCGATGATCATCATATGCATCAGGCGCTTTTTTTTTTGTCTTTTTAATTCAATTATCTTTGTGTTTACTCGATGTTCTTTCTTGGTTGTGTGTCTTTTTGTTCCGTTTTGTGAGTTTGGTTTCTCGATGTTCTCATCTGAATTACCTTCATGTCTGTGTGGCATATACAGCATCTTTCATATAAAAACACACAACATTTACTTGCTTACAGTGCAAATTCATAAGTGTCATTGATTATATACGGAAGATAAACTCATATGAATGTATAAATTGCATTATTAGACGACTGGTGGTTATTAAAAAATATACGAGACGTGCGTCAAGAAGTATATGCACATATAGGAACTGATAATTTAGTTCTCTATCAGTGGTAAAAATAAAAAAAACAAAGGGACACGTGCATCTCGAATGAAAGACGCTGGTCTTTTGTTGGAAGTGCGCGTATGAGGATGCGCAGAAAATAATTTGCGGTTTTACACTACTATAGTGATTTGTCACAAAAGG
This sequence comes from Protaetia brevitarsis, assembly GCA_004143645.1. Classification (NCBI taxonomy): domain Eukaryota; kingdom Metazoa; phylum Arthropoda; class Insecta; order Coleoptera; family Scarabaeidae; genus Protaetia; species Protaetia brevitarsis. Next base: position 47,731 of record RXPK01000525.1, on the reverse strand, counting down.
TCTGTTATTTAGAGAAATTTCAGAGACGAAACGATTATTTGGAATTATACAGGGCTTTCGACAGAACTGGCTATATAGTTAGAAGTTTTCCGGCTTAGTCAAACTTTTAAAGGTTAAAATTTGGAGATTGTCATAATTAGATAGTTACTTTTTTTTCTAAAATATTTCCAAATTGACCAAGTCGCCATGAATTTTGTTATATTAAATGGAACACCCTATATATTATTACATTTTTGAATTCACCATATGTTCTATGTCGCGCACAACTAAGGTTTCCTATACACATTTTCAACTATTTCTAAAACATTATAGCTTTCGCAAAAATTTTGATATTTACACTTTTGTACACATTTGAAACTGCTAAATACTTAAGATTGCTTCACCAAAATGTAGTAAGAAGTTCTCCTCGTATCGTACACTGAGAAAAATTTATATTTATTTTAAATATAATTCTATTACACATAAACATAATTTATTATTATATATGGGACAGCAACAATATTTGTTTAAATCCAATATAAAATTATTTTAAGCAAATAAAAATAATTCATATTTGGCTTCAATAAACTTTATGTTTTAAATAAATAATATATTATTTTTAAACATTAAATAATTATGTTATCGTTTAATATAAACAAATATTAAATTTGATAACACTGCGTAGGCTTTCACGGCCGGTGTAACTATAAGTTTGTTCGCGTCGCATGAACTATTTGCACTTTTATGCACTTTTTAGAACTTTTGTGTGCAAAAATGTATAATAGTGCAAATAGTTCATGCGACGCGAACAAACTTTATAATTAACAGCTTCTTGCGGGTTTCGCCGTGTGTCAAAACTTTCGCTCGACGTTTCGCTGTTCATACTGACAGCTTCTTCAGGATAACTGAACTGGTTCAGTTATCCTGAAGAAGCTGTTAATTATAAATATTAAATTTAACATAATTTATGTCTTTTATTAAAATATTGTTTGTAACATAAAATAAAATTATAGTTGAAATAAAAATATATTTTTTTTTAGATTAATAACGTCTTACCTTTAAAATGTATATATAGTTTTTGCTTACTGTTAAAATAAGATTTGTGTAGTTTTAATGGAAATTTATATTAACTTACAAATTATGATATCGTTGAACTGTAAACTAACAAAACAGTACATATTAATTTATTAGTTACAACTTCAAATTAATAATTTACTGTATTTCATCAGCTGAAAAAGCAGATCAGATTAAACACGTTGACATGTTAAAAGTTGTTATATTATTAAACGTATAATGTCATTCGGTATGTATAATTACTACAATTACTCATCGTTTATTCATTCCAAGTAACTTAGTCTTATCGAGTGTGAACATACAAATTACGGGTTGCATAAATCATAATGTTTACTGGTAATATATAAATAAAAAAAGTAGTTTGCCATATTTCTTAGATTAAACACTGTATGTTAAACAAACAATAAAATAATTTTAATTATGTATTTGCTTATTTCAAAAGAGAGAAAATGAAAAATAACAATGAAATTAAAAATATGAAAGTCATTCTTCAGCAAAACACTGTCTTAAAGGCACATATAATTTTCCACCGAACAAAGTATACAATACAGGCCCAGAACAAGAAATATATTTTATCTTACCACATGTAGAAAAAGTGGCTGATGAAACAAGTATCATATCTTTTATTTTATACAAAGTACCATTTACATGCACCGGGTCAATTTTTACAATATCTTTTTACATACTTTTTCCTTAAGAATACGTATTTCTTCAGGTGCTAGAGTTGTTGTGTTTGCTGCACTGAATGTAGTGTGGCTCCCCCATTACGTGTAGTATCTGATAGTGCTTTAAAACCCTAAAACATTAACTTCAAGTCACTACATTCCATAAATAAAACTTCTAGGTTACCCCAGGAAAATTTTTTCAGAATTCATGATTCCACTATCCACAATTTAGGTCTAATTAAAGTATTATGTTGTTCGTCATTCAAATTTCTAAAATCTTTCGTGTTTATGTCTATGGTACTATCCAACGATGAGTTACTCAGTGTAGACGATAGTGACATGTCTTCTCTGACTGTAGCTAAAACGTAGCAGAGGTATATAATTATACAGTTATTTTGATTTACCTATTAGATCTTTAGTCATACACAATATGGTGGAAAAGTTGATTGTGATTAAATTATAATTTGTCTAATTTATCGAGTTATTTCAAAATTTTCGGAAAAAAAATTATGTGTGCATTCAGATAATAATAGCTAGGTTTACTATTAGGTTTGCCAATAAACAATAACAACGAAATAGCAGTGGTAGTCAGATAGAAAAGTGTACTACCTATTCAACTTTTTATTGACGGAATAAATTATTAATAACTAAAAATCAAGTTTGTTACTTATGATTATTTATTTAAATGCAAATGAGACACAAACTAAGTTAGGGTATATATGTATATGTTCAGTACTAACCTTGAAATCCTTCCACCAAATTTTCAGATCCCCAGATGGTGAGTAGATTTTCCATTGTCTGTTGGGATATCCGTTCATTGTAATTTTATTTTAAGTTACACCTGTTTGAACAGCTATTTTTTTTTTTTTTGATTTCACTGCGTAATGGCGGCTAGCACGGTGTACCCGACTTTCCGAAAATGCTACCGTTAACCGATGATTTCCGATTTCATTCGGCCGATAGCGACGCAGCTTGTGATTGGTTAAACAAGCGAGGCACTCCGGACTTGAACGAACCTTCCCGATTGTCGGGATTTTAATATAATTTATATTAAGTTTTAATATAAACATATATAACATAAAATAATGTTTACTGGTAAAAATAACCATATTTTTAAAATAAAATTAAAAATGTTTATACTTAAAATAATACTGGTATAATAAATTTATATTAAAACTGTTTTCTCAGTATAGAGAATGTTCAAAAAAATTAGTGGCATATCAAAGAAAGGGTCTAGCCGGTATAAGCATATGAAAACTGCGCTCGCGTCTGATGAAGGGTTATTACCTTGTTTTTATTGTTCTTCATCTAAAATAGCCATACAATTACATAGCACATCCCTAACCCCTATTGTAAGGGAAAAATGGGCGTGACAATTCTCAACCTAAAAATTTGAAATATTGACGATTAGTTGCAACTATTAGCACTGGCCTAAACCATACAATTTACAACAACTGATCTGCACTTAATGCTATTGCAATATATAGGTTCTGTCAACGTAAATTGTATAATAAAACTGTGCATATTGTTGCAAAAAATACGATAACTCTCATCAACAATTTTGTAGGGAATTTTAATAGAAGTTGTGCTCGTCCCTATATGTTCAACAACTTGTGCGAAACTTTATAATTGTTTGAAAACGTACATTTTTTTTTCTGTGTATCAATAGTTAGAAATTTACTATATAGGCTGGCGGATTTGTCTGAATTTGTCGAAAAGAATGTATAATTATATAATATTGAATGGAAAGAACATATAGTTTCTTCACTTTACCGTACATACTCCATTCTTTACGATCACAATGAATAATTTTATTAGTTTCTTGTTGCGAACGTGGGCGTCTGCCTAATGCTCTATTCCTACTTAAATTTGATTGGCTAAATTATGTTTATAAAGGGAAAAGTATAATATCAGTTAGCAACTCCATATTCTTTTCGGCAAATTCAGACGAATCCATCATCTTATATACGGTAAACTTCGCGACAAAATACGTCTTATCAAGTTTTCATAAACGAACCATCACTCATTCACGTGCACAGGAAAAGTTAGTTTAAACGTGTATTGGCGACACGCCACGCCGTACCGCAAGTTTCAACGGAGATCCGACGATAAGTTTGGGAGCCCAAATAAGCTTCCCTTATATACCGTCGCCATTTGTAAACGAAAATCTCTATCGTGTTGTGACCCAGATTCTACACGGGGGAAGATTTCGGGATAACAAGTTCATTAGTTCGACGAATAGGTACACGGAGGGACAGTTCCCATACATAAGACGGGGTAAAAGATCAGGATGGTTTTGGGCGCAAATTGGCAGATGGGAAATTTAAAATCGGTGATTTTTGGGATGGAAAATATTCGGTATACGGGTATTAAGTAATTAGGCTAGTATATTACTGAAGATTTGGATCCATTTCTATAAAATTATCTCATTTGAAGTATGAGGTAACTTCCCATATGAGCAAATATAATACAAAATTATTACAAGAGTACACTGTTCTGAGTTTTAGTGTTACATAATTTTGATAATCCAATTACTATATTACATTATTGCGATTATCATCCAATGCAATCAACCAAAATAAATTTAAATGTGACTAATTACTGATATTTACTTCCATATACCGGCTGTTCAAAGATATCGGCGCACTATTGCTAACTTTGTTAATATTGTAGCTACGATGTTGGTTAAATTATCAAAAATGTAGGGTTTTTTGCGCTGATTACAACCGTATCATCAGAAAAACATTTGAAAATCGCGTTTACGAGATATTTTGCTATAATATTATGCTTAGTGGTTTACTGTTCTCAATTTCAGAATGAGAGTGGCTTATTTTTATTCAAATCCGTGTTGGGGTGTCTTATTATCGTCAAAAATCGATTAGGAGTTATATGTTGTATCGAATTTTGGACAAGGATGCCTTATTTTGGTCAGAAACTGAATGAGGGTGCATTATTTTATCAAATTTTCAGTTAGGGTGGCTTATTGTTGTCAAATTCCGCGTTAGGGTAGTTGATTTTGCTCAAATTCCTACTAAGGTGATTTATATTTTTTATAAATTCTGGGTAAGTGCAGCTTATTTTTTTTTATCAAAAATTAGGGAGGTTTATCCTTCCCACATTATTATCAAATCCTCGATAAAGACTGTTTATTTTTTCTCAAGTCCTTACTAAAAGTTATACCTTATTCTGTGTGAGGTTTTTTTTCCACCTAATTTTGATTGAGGGTGGTTCATTTTTAACCATAACCCAAGTGAGGGCCTTGTCTGATTGATCGCTTTGTCAAATTCTTACCCAGGGCGACATTTTTTCCAAATTCTGTATGAAGGTGGTGTACTTTTCTCAATTTCTGAATGAGGGCGGCGGCTTATTTTCATTCAAAAGCTGTACGAGTAGTCAAAAATTGACTAGGAGTCATATTTTGTATCGAATTCTGGATAAGGATGTTTTATTTTGGATTAGAAACTTAACTTGGCTTATTTTGTCAAATTTTCTGCTAGGTGGCATATTTTAGCTAAATTCTGCGTTATGGCAGTTTATTTTAATCAAATTCCTACTAGGGGTGATTTATTTTATTCCAATTCTGTATATGTAGTACAGCGTATTTTTATCAACAACTGAGTAATGAAGGTTTATTCTTTTCGAGGTATTTATTCATTCTTCCAATAAGAATCAGCGAAGGTTGCAAATCAAGAGAAGATTTCTCAGTTCATACACAGAAAAAAATATAATTACTCAATTTGAATATAAATGCAATCACATTGAATATAACATAACTTCCTATATAAGCAAGAAGATGATGTATTTATATTGAGAATAAAAATTTGTTCAGTTTTCCAAACCCTGTGAATTTGTTAGACGAAACAATTTTTTAGTTCAAATGTATCAATATACTAAAATCATTATGAACATATAATTTTTCACCACAAAAATAATTATTTTAGATTTGTAAATAGATTTTCTCAATTGGAAACTATCATATTTATGCCTTAATAATTTATGTACATTTGATAGAAGTATATAAAGGTATTATTTGAAGTATTGCAATTATTTGCTTCCAACATATAAGTATATTGACCTGATAATACTTACCTGCTTAATCTAAGCATTTCTACTATTCAAGGGTAATAATTACCTACTAATTTTGTGTCTGTAACACCAAAAAACTTCGGTAGGGGAAATTAATAAATAAAGAATATTATGTATGTAATTGAAATAAATTTACTGTCATGACTTTATAGTATTTACAAATGTTTGGGAGAAGGTAGTGTATCGGGGGTACTCCAGGAGTGACGGGATATTAATGCGTAGAAGTATAAGATGTTATGTTATATCCGTGGTTGCGACCGGTGTTCTCGGGATACTTTCCACTCAATGTCTGGGCCTGGTATCTAGTCGGCGTTGGTTACTGATATAATTTCAATCAGTATAATAATTTAAACTAATAACAGTAAATACCTAAATGTTTGTTAAGTACACATACCATGTTCTATATTATCGACACAATGGCGCTGACTTAAGTATTATTTCAAGTTTTTTCAAACCAGGTAATGGCTTAGATCCCTCTCCTTAGATTCCTTAATCCCAGTAAATTAGATAACAACGTACTGCTGTGGACTGGCACTCGGTTTTCTTTAAATTTCAGTGATTTTTGAGATCAATTTTTGTCCACGCTTTCGGGAAAATTCTCTCAGAAGTTAATTTATTTTATTTTGATAAGATTTTGTTAGTTGATTTGTTTGTTTATTATTTGTTCAGTCATTTAATTTATCTCACTCTTTAATATGTTTTAGCATTTGTTTATTTTGTTTTATGTCTTCTTAAAAGGTATCTTCGAGATCTTTTGCGTTTGTTGCAGCGCGCGCAATTGTTATTTGATATATGTATGCGATGTAGGGCTTCTTTTGAAGGTAGTTCCATAGATTGATGCCTGTGTTAAGTATTGTATTTTATTTGCTTGGTTACCGTTTTTGGATTTCATTTTATTAAAACTTTGTTCGCTTAATTTGAATTTAGAACATCAATCGTGGAACTCCATTTTAATAATTGATGTTATATTGTTGTGCACATTTAGGTATAAAATCCGTTATTATTTATTTTGATCTAGAAGATGTTTGGTTTTTTGTTTTTAAGAGTTTAAATTTTTCCGTTTCTTGTTTTTATATTAGTTTTCTTTGTTAATCACCTTGGTTAAGGTGAGAAGAAGCATTGTGCTTGTAATTTAAATTCATTTGTGTAAATTTTAATTTTGTGTGGTTTAAAATTTTAAACACGTGGATTTTTGTGCGATTTGAATTTCTTCTAGAAAAATCTACATTTTTGTTTGTGGAAGGATTTGCATTGTCCTTTTAATTTGTAGAGTCTTATGCAGGTTTGTTTTTGCCAGAATCTATATTCATTGTTTTAATTTTTCCTGTAATTGTATCAAATGTTTTTTTTTTTTTTTTTTTTTTTTTTTCTTTTTTTTTTAAAACAATAAAATTAAATGATTGTAAATATCATTCTAAATTATAGTTCTTTTATTTTTGAATATCATTTTAATCTTTGGGATTTTAAAGAAAGTCAAATTTTTCAAACCGCCCACGATTACTTTTCCATGAAAGTTACCCTGAAATCAAAATTGTTTCATGCGCCTTTAAATTTTTATCCACTGAGCTAGTTAATTTAATTTTTTTTCTTAATTTCATTTTAATTTTATGCTGGTACAATCAGTTCACACAGCACTTACCCTTCAAATATTTTAATGTAGCATCTGTGCATCAGCCCCATTCCACCCATTCTCTAAGTAGCTGTGAAAGGACTGGAGTATCCATTTAGATTTACTTTACACTTGCAACAACAACAACGTTCGTGCTTCAATCAAAAAGTGACGTCAAGTAAAGGTATATGTATATGCAAACCCCCCTAAAAAAGAAGGGAACCAATGACAGATAAGTTTTAGTGCAATAATGGTGGGGGTAAAATTCGTTTCAAATGTTTCATATTATATTGTATTTCAATTTGATATTTCATTTTTTCAGTACAAAACTTTTAATAATTTTATATAGTAAATTCATTATAATCCAAACGTATAAGGGATTTTATTTTGAACTACAGACTTTCTCACTATGTTTGCATAGATTTATTCCTTACAACAAATATCAATGTTTTTGGAGGAAGTATACTTCAATGCAAATATTTATACTATTTGTTCTAAGAGTATATTGTGTTTTCAGAGAATTTACTCTTATTTATGTTCTAATCAACAAGATTTAGTTCATTTAAATATATATTAAGTTTCTATTTCCAAGTAAATAAAAATATTCAGATTGACAATAGATTTTTGTGTGTGTACGACATCACATGCTAAGGATTTATTTGGAAAAAGAAATGAAAAAAAAGTGTATAATAAACCCATTTTCTATGCAACAAAAACTCAAAATAGCACCCAATTTAAAAAACCATCTCCAAAAGGGAATTTTAGTTCTATAGCTTTAGAGGCCCTTTTTAATAGTTTATCGAAGTAGATCTTTCACATTTACAACATTTTTTTTAGGGTGTACCATATCCACATATTTTACATTACGCGCTTCTTGTATTTCATCAGAAATAATTGAAAAATTGAGGAAATACTTTTTAGATAACAACACAGATTTTCCTCAATAACAATGTTTTTCCTCTACACAACACTGCATACCAGTATATCTACAACTTCAGCAATTTTAAGCGTTTAAATTTAAGAAGAATTCGCAAAGATATTCTTGGCGTTTATACCCGAACGATTTTCGTCTGACTTTCTTTTGAGTCACAGCATTAGGCGTTACTATAGTTTTCAGGGTAAAAACGCAGTCATAATTGCAATAGCCGAGGTCGCGAATGCATATAAATCTCTCGTTCGCAATTTATTGCCATACTTTATAGCGTATACGGAAGCGGCATCAGGAAAACTTTGGCCGGCCACCAAGTAGAATTTAACCCGAGAAGTGGGTCAGTTTTTCGGTCGTTTTTGGGGACGGAATGGATGTGAGGAATGCAGTCTGCGTGGAAGACAAACAATATAAATTTTTACGATATTTGCGTGGGATAAGCGTTCTATTTGTGCCCGGTACTTTTCGATTGATATATTAACGGGGATTTTGTCAAGTTTTATTAAGGTCAGTGCATGTATCTATGAAGGTAAAACTATTCTAATGTTTTCGTGACTTATATAGCACTGTATAGGTTACTTATGCCGTAAATTATTAGTAACGTATGTACCTGTATTTGCATGATTCATGATTCGCAAGCTCAATATGTGACCTACAAATATGACATACATATATATTGCCTTAGGACTCGTTAAATAACACTACTTCTTAACTTTGCTAACACGGTATATTTATAATGTCATCCTTTAAACGTGCATCAAATTTAAACAAATTATGATGCTGTTTCTTGGTATCATAACCATTAAACAATTGTTTCCCATATTTCTTCAAATCTATTAAATGTAAGTGGAGTTTTGCCAGTAAGGTATATTTATAGCGTCACCCTTCAGTGGTGTACCAAATGTCAACAAATTATGTGCTATAGCTCACGAGATATTGCTACTTATTGGTTATCACCTAACAATTGCAACGATTTTGTTATTCATTTTCCTAAATCTATTGAATGCAAGTATGTTATAATGTCACCTTCAATGTGTACAAAATTGAACAAAATTAAAGCTATAGCTCATGAGATATTGCAATTTTTTTTGTGTATTATAACGACTCAACTATTCTTTTCTATATTTCTTCAAATCTTAGATACATGTGATGTTTTGCTGGCCAGGGTATATCTATAGTTAATTCTTCAAATGTTATTAAATTTAATCAATTAATGTGCTTATAGTTGGTGAGTTATTGGGCTATTTCCTTGGTGGTTATAAAATGACTGTGCGATTCTTTTCATATTTCTTCAATTTATTCAGTGTGTAGGTGGATATTTTTTGCTAGCGAGGTATATTTATGGTATCGTTCATGGTCTACCGAATTTTAGCAAATTATGTGCTATAGCTCACGGGATATTGATATTTCTTGGTATCCTAAAAATTGAACGATTTTTTATCATATTTCCTCAAATCTATTGAATCCAAGTATATTTTTGGTAGCAAGGTATGTTTATAATGCCACGCTTCAATGGTGTACCTAATTTGAACAAATTACATGCTATAGCTCATGAGATATTGTTATTTCTTGGTGTACGACTCATCTATGATTTCCTATATTTCTTCAAATCTATTACATACATGTGATGTTTTGCTGGCAGGGTATATCTATAGTGTAATTCTTCAAGTGTCTATTAAATTTTAACCAATTATATGCTAGTTTGTGAGTTATTGCTATTCCTTGGTGTTATAATGACTGTGCGATTCTTTTTCATATTTCTTCAAATTTATTAGATGTAAGTTGTTTTTTTTGCTAGCGAAGTATATTTGATATAGTGCCTTCCATTGGTGTGTCGCAATTTTACAAATTATGTGCTGTAGCTCACGAGATATTGCTATTTCTTGGTATCCTAACAATTGAACGATTCTTTCTCATATTTCTTCAAACCTATTGATTGTAAGTGGTTTTTTGCTAGCAAGGTATGTTTGTAGTGTCACCCTTCAATGGTATACGGAATTTCAACAAATTACATGCTATAGCTCATGAGATATTGCTATTTCTTGGTGTAGCATAACGACTCAACTATTCTTTCCTATATTTCTTCAAATCTATCTTCAATGGTGTACCAAATTTGAACAAATTACATGCTGTAGCTCATGAGATATTGCAATTTCTTGGTGTAGCATAACGACTCAACTATTCTTTCCTATATTTCTTCAAATCTATTAAATACGTGTGATGTTTTGCTGGCCAGGGTATTATTCTATAAGTATAATTCTTCAAATGTCTATTAAATTTTAACCAATTATGTGCTATAGTTGGTGAGTTATTGCTATTCCTTGGTGTTATAATGACTGTGCGATTCTTTCTCACATTTCTTCGAATTTATTAGATGTAAGTGGAGTTTTTGCTAGCGAAGTATATTTACAGTATCATCTTTCAATGGTGTACGGAATTTTAACAAATTATGTGCTATAGCTCACGGGATATTGCTACTTCTTCGTATCCTAACAATTGAACGATTTTTTATCATATTTCCTCAAATCTATTGAATGTAAGTAGATTTTTGCTAGCAAGGTATGTTTATAATGTCACCCTTCAATGGTGTACCAAATTTGAACAAATTACATACTGTAGCTTATGAGATATTGCAATTTCTTGGTGTAGCATGACGACTCAACTATTCTTTCCTATATTTCTTCAATCTATTAAATACGTGTTGATGTTTTGCTGAGCCGAGTGTATATCTATAGTATAATTCTTCAAATGTCTATTAAATTTTAACCAATTATGTGCTATAGTTGGTGAGTTATTGCTATTCCTTGGGGTTAAAATGACTGTGCGATTCTTTCTCATATTTCTTCAAATTTATTAGATGTAAGTGGATTTTTGCTAGCGAAGTATATTTGCAGTATCATCCTTCAATGGTGTACCAAATTTCAACAAATTATGTGCTATAGCTCACGGGATATTGCTACTTCTTCGGTATCCTAACAATTGAACGATTTTTTAATCATATTTCCTCAAATCTATTCAGTGTAAGTAGCTTTTTGTGAGCAAGGTATGTTTATAATGTCACCCTTCAATGGTATACCGAATTTCAACAAATTACATGCTATAGCTCATGAGATATTGCTATTTCTTGGTGCATCATAACGATTCATCTATTATTTCTTATATTTCTTCAAATCTATTGATTGTAAGTGGATTTTTGCTAGCAAGGTATATTTGTACTGTCACCCTTCAATGGTATACCGAATTTCAACAAATTACATGCTATAGCTCATGAGATATTGCTATTTCTTGGTGTATCATAACGACTCAACTGTGCTTTCCTATATTTCTTCAAATCTATTAGATACATGTGATGTTTTGCTGGCCAGGGTATATCTATAGTGTAATTCTTCAAATGTCTATTAAATTTTAATCAATTATGTGCTATAGTTGGTGAGTTATTGCTATTCCTTGGTGTTATAATGACTGTGCGATTCTTTCTCATATTTCTTCAAATTTATTAGATGTAAGTGGATTTTTTTTGCTAGCGAGGTATATTTATAGTACCATCCTTCAATGGTGTACCAAATTTCAACAAATTATGTGCTATAGCTCACGGGATATTGATATTTCTTGGTATCCTAACAATTAAACAATTCTTTCTCATATTTCTTCAAACCTATTGATTGTAAGTGGATTTTTGCTAGCAAGGTATGTTTATAATGTCACCCTTCAATGGTATACAAAATTTGAACAAATTACATGCTATAGCTCATGAGATATTGCTATTTCTTGGTGTAGCATAACGACTCAACTATTCTTTCCTATATTTCTTCAAATCTATCTTCAATGGTGTACCAAATTTGAACAAATTACATGCTGTAGCTCATGAGATATTGCAATTTCTTGGTGTAGCATAACGACTCAACTATTCTTTCCTATATTTCTTCAAATCTATTAAATACGTGTGATGTTTTGCTGGCCAGGGTATATCTATAGTATAATTCTTCAAATGTCTATTAAATTTTAACCAATTATGTGCTATAGTTGGTGAGTTATTGCTATTCCTTGGTGTTATAATGACTGTGCGATTCTTTCTCATATTTCTTCAAATTTATTAGATGTAAGTGGATTTTTTGCTAGCGAAGTATATTTGCAGTATCATCCTTCAATGGTGTACCGAATTTTAACAAATTATGTGCTATAGCTCACGGGATATTGCTACTTCTTCGGTATCCTAACAATTGAACGATTTTTTATCATATTTCCTCAAATCTATTGAGTTGTAAGTAGATTTTTGCTAGCAAGGTATGTTTATAATGTCACCCTTCAATGGTGTACCAAATTTGAACAAATTACATGCTGTAGCTCATGGGATATTGCAATTTCTTGGTGTATCATGACGACTCATCTATTCTTTCCTATATTTCTTCAAATCTATTAGATACATGTGATGTTTTGCTGGCAGGATATATCTATAGTGTCATTATTCAAATGTCTATTAAATTTTAACCAATTATATGCTATAGTTTGTGAGTTATTGCTATTCTTTGGTGTTATAATGACTGTGTGATTCTTTCTCATATTTCTTCAAATTTATTAGATGTAAGTGGAGTTTTTGCTAGCGAAGTATATTTTCGGTATCATCCTTCAATGGTCTACCGAATTTTAACAAATTATGTGCTATAGCTCACGGGATATATATATATTTCTTGGTATCCTAACAATTGAACGGTTTTTTTATCATATTTCCTCAAATCTATTGAATGCAAGTAGATTTTTGCTAGCAAGGTATGTTTATAATGTCACCCTTCAATGGTGTACCAAATTTGAACAAATTACATACTGTAGCTCATGAGATATTGCTATTTCTTGGTGTATCATAAAGACTCAACTATTTTTTCTTATATTTCTTCAAATCTATTAGATACATGTGATGTTTTGCTGGCCAGGATATATCTATAGTGTAATTCTTCAAATGTCTATTAAATTTTAACCAATTATGTGCTATAGTTGGTGAGTTATTGCTATTCTTTGGTGTTATATTACTTGCCGATTCTTTCTCATATTTCTTCAACTTTATTGGATGTAAGTGGAGTTTTTGCTAGCGAGGTAAATTTATAGTACCAACCTTCAATGGTGTACCAAATTTGAACAAATTACATGCTGTAGCTCATGAGATATTGCTAATTCATAACGATTCTCGATCGATATTTCTTCAAATCTAATAGATGTAAATGGATTTTTACTAGCAGGATATATTTACAGTGTTTTCTACAATCGTACACTAAATTTTGACAAGTTATGTACACTAGTTTGTGAGATAGTGCAGTACCTAGAAAGAATAAAAGACGAACACAATCTTCTATCTGATTGAAAAAAAAAAATTAAATGAATTCAAAACTAGAAAATGCCATAAAGTTATTTTTGACGTTGTGGTTCGATAGACAGCAGTCGTTAGTTGTTTTTAATACAGAAATTTAGTTTTTAGTGTCTACATTAACATTTTTTTATAGCACGACAAAGTAATACTTTAAACAAAAATTTATGGAGTAAATTCCTTTATTGGATCAGTAAGAAAAACAAAAAATTAAATAACTAAGAACTTTTTCACATACTTTAAAGCTAGTAAATTCATCACCAAAATACATATCACCATATTCAACAAAGGTGAGCACCTTCAATAACCATCATTGACTCATCACCTTCAGATTCACATAACTAAATATATGTTTCAAGAACAACAAATATATATTAATCAACCTTCAATACTGACTATCCATTTTTATTTATTGCTTTTTCTTTTTATCTCGCTTAGATGAAGGGGGATGCTTCTTTGTTTGGTCCTCCTTTATCTTGTGTAATCTCTTGAGTTTTCCTATAGATATATTCGTCTTCCGTAGTGGCACCGATAACTTGTCCCACTTTATCTTCGTCTATCTTATCTTTCTTACCATTGAATAATTTGAAGGTTGCGAATCCTATGTGGCGCTTTGCAAGTCCAAATAGCATTTCGGAAGTCCCGAACGGCTTTCTGCTGATTCCAGGGCAACTGGCTATGGTAAAATTTCATTTATAACTCGGATCTGAGAAGATTACATTTAATATTTAAATGGTTTGTAGAATAACTGTCAAAATATTTTGACGCATTTGACAGCTGTTTTTAGTGGTTGCTGAATTGTTTGGGCTACGTTGTAAAATAGATTTAAATATCCGTTCAATAATGTTAATAAGAATTATAATATCATTGTGGTAGTTTTAGAACTTCATAATAATATACGCAAAGAACTTATACGCAAATACATTTGACAGATTTCTTTTTGTATTAGCATGTTTAGAAAAGAAATTCTGAAATTTATGAGATAAATTGCTACTCAACCTAGATGACATGCATTTTATTGATCTACATTCGCCCAAAAATAGTTCGTCCTACTGGCCGAAAGATGTCAGGCTGCTTGCCAAATTTAATAATATATTAATCCTTTTTTAACTTTTTTTTAAATTTTCTTTTACAATAATAATGCGGAACAAGGAATTAATGTGTTGGATATTCTGTTTAAGGAAACCCACTGTTTAAAAACATCGTATTTTCTGGTCTTTATGGATTCTGTCGAAAGTTCTGATTCTCTTATGTACACTGTAAAAAATTACAGTAATTTTGCCATGGTAAATCAGGAATATTACATGTAATAACGTTGTGAATTTACCACAATAAATCATGTAAATTTTGTTTTACATGTTTTTTCTAGGATATTTAACATGGAAAAAGAAATTTCCGTAAAATTTATAGCTTTTTGAGTTTAAAATGTAAAAAAAATTCAAAAGGAAAATACAGGAAAAAACATGCACAATTTTGTATTTACTCTCAAAATTTACTTGAAAGTGTAAAATTGACATCTTTTTGGGGTATTTAGTGCACTTTAAAAGTAATTTTACTAGGGAACTATTAATTTTGCTGTAAAATATGAGGGATCTTTTATATATTTCTTTTTACTTGAATTTTCGGGTTAAAAACTATAGATATCAGGGAAAATTACGAATTCTCATACGCCGCAATGTGATTGGTTATTGGTTATTTATCTGTGCGCGTAGGTAATTCTATTCGTTTGTCGAACTTATTATTGCTCAATGATATCATTGTACGTCACAAATAATCGTAGGTTTCGCGTAAGCGTGTTCATCTTGATCCCTGGTTGAGCGATTCAGTATGATCTATTAGGTGCTATAAAAGAATTAGGTAAGTTGCTTGCTCTCTTTATAAAAATACATATGTAAAATTACTTCAGTGTTCGTAATTATAGAGTTCATATAAATATTACATACGAATTTTACAGTACAATCTTTGAAAAACACATCAGCATGTGAAATTTACTAGATTAGGTAGAAATTTTACCTTATGAAGCAAATTTACCTGTAAAATTGTAGGCAACTTTGTTACCAACGATTTTACATGTAATTTTACTGCAAACAGTGTATAAAAACCACCCATCTATTTAACTTTTTAAGGATTTAAATAAAAAAACAATCTTCTGTTTCCTTTTTCAACTGCTCGAACATTGGTGCTATACAACAAAAGTATTGGAACAGGTTTTGTGGCCAAATATTGCTGAGTTAACCAAAATTGTATTTAATCTAACAAGAGAAAACGTTTCTACTGCTGTCATCATCAGGGAAGTTCTGTAAGGACTGTGGTTTTGTGGGTGGACTAATTTTGATAGAATTTGGGAGTTTAGGCTACTTCTAGCATAGATATGGAAAAATAAGTGTACATGTCCTAGGCTCGATTTTTGAGAAAAGTTTTAAAAATTGCAGGGTGTGAGATGGGTGATCTGGATGGCCAGTAAATTGGACCTCTATTGGCAATCCATTTAGCACCACAAAGCTCGTTCGGCAAGCCACTTATTTCATGGATGTCGTGCCCCATCCTACAAAAAAAAAAAACGATTTATCATTTCTTGTAAGCGCAGATTGGCAATAAAATCCACCAGTTGCTCTTCTAGAATCTGGCGATATCTTTATTCATTCAGTTTATTGCCAGTTTCTGTTTTCTAAAATGAATTACACGAATGCTGCGATGTGATATGCATTTCGTTTACGGTCTTGCCAAAGGAAATTCGCATGCTGCTAGACGTCTTTATGAAGAAGCATACCCGAACCGTATTCATCCAGCATCATTCAATATTTGCCCGTCTTCACCAACATCTTAGTGAAACGGGAAATTTTAAAAAACGGACGACTGATAACGGGCACCCATCTACAGTGAGAACTCCACAAGTTGAAGATATGGTACTAAATGAAATTGAGGAACATCCTACTACAAGCACCAGAAAAATTGCGTTTACTTTAAACATTAGTCAGGCCACAGTTTGGAGAATATTGAAAGATCAACTGTTGTATCCATATCACATTCAACGGTGCAGGCACTTTTGCCGGCAGATTTTCCGCAAAGAGTGGTTTTTGTCAATGGATGCAACACAAAATCGCACAAAATCCTGACTTTTGGCTCAAATATTCTTCACGGACTAGGCTACATTCTCTAGAAACGCGATTATTAATTTTCATAATAATCACATATGGGCCGAAGAAAATCCGCACGAACTAGTGAATGCCCGTCATCAACATCAATTCTCTGTCAATGTGTGCGCCGGAATTGTTGGAGATCACTTGATAGGTCCATATTTTTTACCGATGCGGTTAAATGTCGAGGTATACGGCAATTTTCTTGAAGAGGAGCTACCACTACTGCTGAAGAAGTTCCGTTGCAATTAGATTACAAATGTATTTTATGCATGACGGTGCTCCAGCGCATTTTAGTTTAGTTGCTGCTCGCGTTTTTGTGGGACAATCGTATCCAGATCGGTGGATAGGACGGGCGGTCCACAACCGTGCCTCCTCGATCTCCAGACTTAAATTATTTGACTTTTTTCCCTGGGTCACCTTAAATCATTAGTTTATACGACTCCCATTGAAAATGTCGATGAACTGAGAAATCTATTATCGCAGCTTTTCAAACAATAATTTGAAATACCCCTGGTATTTTAGAACGGACTCGCCAGTCAATACGTCGGAGGATAGAAGCTTGTATTGCAGTTGGAGGCGGTCATTTTCAACAGTTAGTATAAGTTAATTTTGTTTTACTAATTATTTTGTTAATTTATAATAAAAACATTAATTACGTTAATTTAGTATTAAACATTGTACAACTTTAGAACTAAGCGATTTTGGACATATGTTCTTATGAACTTTTATGATCAAAATAACCCCAGGAATTAGTGCTTAAAGTTTATCCCATATATTGAGAATCACCCTGTATATAATCAGGTATATATTCATAGCCATCTATCGCATTAAACATAGAAAAATAGGTATTTATAAAGAAAAGGCGGATTTAAGTAAAAATTTGTATTTATTAAAAAAAAAATTAGCTGGGCAATTTATTAAAAACAAAAACACAATAATATATATAAATAAGTATTCAACAACAAATAAATCCTTGATATAGGCATGAGCATATCTCTTCCTGTGACAGAGAACATTTAATTTTAAATATTGTTATAAAATGTTTATGTTATGTTACTAGTATTTAATGTTTTTGGTAATCATTAATAAATTAGTAAATATTTTGACAATAATTAGATCAACATAACTAATAACGTTTTATGAAATATTGACAGTAACATCAACATTAATTGAATTGATTCTTCAACATGTTTGTATATTACTGATTTTACGTTCAAAAAAATCTTATATAAAAATCACTGAAGACGACTGTAATAAAAAAAAAAGTTCGAAACGTTTGTATACAAAAATTTATTTTATTTAAAATTTTTAATAATTAATATTAGCCGAAATCCCCAAAAAAAAAAAAAATTGTTTCATTTAAAATTATTCTATATTATATTTTACCAGTAGAAGTACCAATTTTTTTTCTATAAAATCAATAATAAAATATTTTCCCATTTGTCTCAGATTCAAACAGGAACATATTCCATTCCCCAACATCATGATCTGTTTTTTTCGGTATTAGGTAACAGGTAACTAACCAATCCCCCCCGGTGAAAACGCTTGCGCTACCTCGTTTAGAGTATTCACTTCGTTCTGGGGTTGACTACCCCTTTCAGTTCGGAATAGGCTTTCGCCAGGGAAGCCTCTTTCCCGCAATTGTTTGCACCACGGCCTACCGCGATTCGGACTTTCCTCACAGACTGACTGGACACGTGAGAGTTAGTCGTACGTCGTTTTCTGTCTAAAGTTCCGTTCCAGTGCGTGATCTAAATGTGTTAGGAGAGGCTTGTTTGTCACGTGGTTCATTGCTATGCGTAATTTTTCGTTGTTGGATTTTTGGATTGCTGTTAAATGCGGATTGAAAAGTTTCAGAAAAGAAAGATTGCAGTATCGAAACAATGTTTGCTAAGATATGTTTGTAAAATATTCATTTTATAAAATTAAATGTCTACAATTAATTAAATTTCAACCATGATACATAGTGTGAGAGAAAAATTAAAACAAACAGCTATTTTTAAATAAATTTATTCTACAATAACACTTGTATCTCTACCAAATTTCTAAATTTCTGTAAGTATTGAAAATATTTATCTTTTTGATAGTATATTTGATACGACAAACAAAAATAAATCAGTTTTAAGTATATTTAAAAGTAGCTACATGTTTCGGCCTCTATTAGTCATCTTCAGGCTATCTACAAGCTAAATGTAATTCTAATTAACTTAATATACAGGGTGAGTCAGTATATTGACTTTAACATCTCTCATAAAAGATTTTTTTTATGTGGCATCATATATGACGGGAAAAAAGTGCACGTTTTAAAAATATTTTCACGTTCACGGAGTGTATTAGCTTTCCAGGGCCGTACTCAACTTAAATTTTTTTAAATGAAATCATGCTAATTTTTTTTTGGGCATGCTGATTTGTTGTAGTGATTGTTACAAATACATATGTTCGTTTCTAATTTCGAATGCGAGATTGCCAAGTTATTTGACTTTTTTTGCATAAAATTTTCAAAATGCATGTGTTCATTAAAACATTTTTTTTCCGGTATTATCGTTAACAATTGAACTCGAAAATTTGCTGTATAGCTCAGGAAAGCTTAGGTCTTTTTTATGAATTGAATGTTATTTGATAAAATTATACAGGGTGATCTCCAAAAGTAATCAATTTTATATATTTAAACGGCTTTTACTTTTTATTTAATTTTTTATTTCATCATATGCACTTTTTTTATGATCTTTCATTTTTGTTAGGAGTAGGGTATATCTAAAACTTATACTTTCTGAGATAATTCAATATTTTTAGAAATCGTCC
This sequence comes from Protaetia brevitarsis, assembly GCA_004143645.1. Lineage (NCBI taxonomy): Eukaryota > Metazoa > Arthropoda > Insecta > Coleoptera > Scarabaeidae > Protaetia > Protaetia brevitarsis. Next base: position 28,092 of record RXPK01000525.1, on the reverse strand, counting down.
CACAAATGAGATATTTATTCATAAAAACTAGGCTGCGGAACGATTATAATAACTAAAATAGCAAACAATTTTTCTAGACTTTTTATGAGTTTACCTACTTTTGGAACACCTTGTATAGTCAAAAATATTTTTACGTTATGCAGCATTGAATTCTGTAAAGCTTTTGTATAAAAACTTTTTTCTAAAATCAAAAATAGAACTGTATCCAAAGACTTAGTCTTCGATGGTACACTAGGGTATATCTAAACTTATAGTTTCTGAGATATTTCAACATTTTTAGAAATCGTCCCACAAATGAGATATTTATTCATAAAAAGTAGTTGTGGAACGATTATAATAACTAAAATAATATTAGTGTAGACAAAAATGTGTCCCAAAATAGCAAACAATTTTTCTAGACTTTTTACGCGTTTACCTACTTTTGGAACACCTTGTATAGTCAACAATATTTTTACGTTATGCAGAATTGAATTCTGTAAAGCTTTTGTATAAAAGACTTTTTCAAAAGTCTTCGATGGGACACGTGTAAACTCAAACATTAATTAAAAATTGTTTAGAAACAATCCTAAATTATGCATCGAAATAAACAATCGAACATTTGTGTAGAGCATATATAGATTCGCATTTAATTTGAAAAAGACGGTACCTAGATACAGAGAATCCTATTCAAGCCTGTGCAATTATACGTATTGCAAAGCTTTCTAAGATAATGGCACAGCTGTAGTTGTTACATTGCAGTATTGTTTGAGAAACTTGCGTTTGCATTTGACGTATACAAACGGTCTAGAATTATGCATAAGCGGTTGATTATTATGTCGTGTTTCTGGAGTACTAGCTACATAGATGTGATACGAGGCGGGTAGAAGTTGTATATACCGTAAATAACAATGATCCCGTAGAGCTTTCTTTTTATTGTATGACGGATTATTAAAAATATTTTTGAATATATCCCTCTTTGTTTCAAATCAACATTGAAAATGAACTCAAAGAAGTAGGACGCAAGGAGTTATTTTCTTTTCATCAAAATTCCTATCGTTGAAAGAATATAATGATTAAATCAACAAAACTTCAAACGAGTTTGAAAGAGAACTCGTAATTTCTGTAAGAGGAAGTTATTTTTCTCATATACTTAAAATATTTACTAGGTGAATAAAGAAAAAGGCATTTCTTAGTAGCAACTAAATTTAACACTAGTAAACACTTTACATATTTAACAACATATTTTAGTTTCTTATAAGTATTATTGAATTATAAACAGTATTTTAAATAAAAAAGCCGGACGTTTTGGTTTATTTGCGTGGACACGCATGTATACATTGATTTAAAACTTTTGCCTTTTAACGCAAAATGTAAGCACCTGTATTCAAGCTGAGTGCTTTTTTTACGCGGAAGTATTTTAATTTTATTCATGTTCCACGTGCATAAGTCTCAGATACACAAACAATAATGAACAAAAGTGAATATTTTCGCGCGAGGTTAAAGAAATTTCAGAGATAATTGGAATCTTTTCAGTTAATGCTGATTTACTTATAAGCCAAGGAACTTTACAGCAATATATAGTGTTTGAAGGTTTTAAAACTGTTATACCCGGGAAAAACGATCTTGTTGTTTTCAATCATTTTTCATGCATTTGGTTACAGTTACTAAATTATGACTTGATGTAGGAATATTAAAAATATTCCTAAATTCAATCAAACAAATAATTTGGTTAGTAGATTTATTTGAAGCTGGCGCAGTATTTATTAATTTAACTAAATATTTACATAGAAGTAAAAATAAATATCGTATTTTATTTTCGTATAGCAGTTTTCTCCCCATATAGTACAACAGATGAGGAGATATACTTATGTGTAGTAGAGAAATTGTCGTATAGATGGCGCATCTCCTATTTCATTCCAGTAACAGATAATATTTCGCACAAAATAGGCTGGAAACTACAATCGTAACATACTAATCTGGTATATTTACTAGAACAACATGTTAGGAGTCATCACCATTGAAAGGACGATTTTTTTAACGGCACACTAGAGTACTAGGGTGGTCACTGTGACCAACTCCCAATATTACTAGGATTTACAACATTCTAACGGCAATTCCCTCCTTAGTGCATGGGTTTTTAGAGATAATTTATTTCCATTTCGATTGAAAATGATCACGGCATTTGATTGTGTTTACGCTTAAGTCTAAATGAATAAATGTTATAAGAAAAGGAAAAACCTCTTTGAATCAACATGCTTACGATTTTCTGCCAGCCAATCGTATAGTTTTCAAGTTTAAAATAAAGAGGATTTGAATCAATTATCAATATCTTTCACTTAAAAGAATAAACTGTTTCAACGAAAGATATTTCCGAAGAAATGCGTGAATTTAAAATTATATTCCTTTTCAAGGAAACACCAAATCATGTTGACCATATAGAAAAGCTTTTGGTGTAATGCCATTCCTTTAAATGAAAGGATAGTTTTCCCAGTGCGTCATTCAAGAATTGTGCCTTAACGGATTATTTGGTGGTATTAAGTTAAAACTATCAGGAAAAATTATATTGCTACTTCAAAAAATGATATTAGAGATATAATTACTTATCATAAAAGGTAATGTATGTATGTATGTAGATTGAAGAGTGATGTTACACTGCGATCTAAAAGATCTATTGTTTCCCCTATTCTTGCTGCTTTACAGCTGGCCTTCCAATCCTGTTCCTTTCAGAAAGTTTAGGATATCGAAGGGCCCAGTCTATGTAAGGTCTCCCTCTTCGATTTTACATGCTCCCAGGTGCAACGCCCTCGAGTTGCACAGTGCTACACAGTTTGAGAGGAGGTGGATGGGTCATTCATCCTGTTCCCCACAAAATCTACATTCAGATTCTTTTCCAATCCAAACTTACTCAGGTGTCCTTTCAGTCTACAGAAGCTGAAAGTATTCCTGTTAATATGCGAACATTGTTCTTACTCAGTTGATGCATTCTGTAAACCTCATCTGGTTATAAGTTCCCAGAAGAATTTTACTTTGCCTCATTCCCTGGAGATTTTCCAGTAACTGGATTTTCTCTGCTCCATTTCTATTTTTAGTTTCTTCAGTATTGCACTGCTACTTAACCCGCAAAAGGTTCAGCCCCTACAAAAGGCATCCAGCCCCTTTTTTTACGAGTTATCCGTTATTTCGTTTCCTTCCTTCTGTGTGACCGGACCCACAGGAGGGTTACTTTATTTCTTTTGCCTAGCTCATTTAATTTCCTAGGCATTCCCAAACCATCTGGGACTGATTTCATATGAGCTCAGCGCCTTGATGGTTGCTTGACTATCAGACATGATGATAATCTCCTGCTTCCGCTAATTCTATCTATTGAAACTGGACACATCTTTCAATAGCGTGTATTTCCGCCTGAAGTATACTTGGATATTTTCCCAAGCTTTCGAAATATGTGGTTCTAGCCCATATATTCCTATTCCATTCCCTCTGCCGTTTTGGAGCCATCAATATACCATTTGATGGCATTTCTATTCAAGTTCAAGATGGTGGCATGGTCCACTCGCTCCTGTTACTAAGCTTTATGATGAATTCCTTCACAAAGCTGAATTTTTTTAACATGTCATCCCGGAGCATATCCCAGTTTGATCACCGTCAGGAGATTGAGGCCTATGCCTAATCATTCCTTCCTTGACCATTCTGAGTGTGTCTTTTTGCCGCGCCCTCTGCTACAATATGGAGCGGGGTAAGATCCAATACTACTTCGATAGCTGCTGTTGGCAGGTTCTCATAGCCCCGTTATGCATACACATGCTAATCTTTGCACTTTCGAGAGGTTAATTCTCGCAGTGCCAGATCAATTCTTTTGCTCCATGCTACTGATGCATAAGTGATGATCGGTCTCACTATCGCTGTATACATCCAAAGCAGTATTTTTGGGTTGCATCCCCAATTTTTCCCTGCAAAGTTTCTGCACACCATCAGAGCTCTTTGGCCTTGTTGGTTACTTTAAGTTCATGTTTGTTCCATAGAAGTTTATTGTCTAGGGTAAGGCCTAGATAATTTAACCTCCGTTCTCCAATCTATATTTTGCCTATCATAAAAGGTAAGCGGCTTATTATAATATACAACTACTAGTTATTCAGTACCTACTGAGATGTAATTCGTTTTGAAACACTGTGTATTAAGTGTTCAACACCCGGTTTTCTATTAGTTTATGTTTTTAAAACTTGGAGAAAAAAAATATTTACATTCGATTCCAATACGACATCTATTCTCTAATTAATTCCCTTGTCTACGTAATCCTATAATACTATCGTTGCATTTTAAATTCCAAAAACATACCCTTTATCAATCGATATACCTATCGTAATTACATATACGGACGACCATGCCAACCATGTCCCTTTGGCAGGGGACGAATGAAGAGGCTGTTTAGCGCGTTGAATTATTTAAAAGGTTTGTGTCAACCTTCCGCTACTAAATAGACATGTTCAGCCCGTCCAGGGGAAACAGCACAAAGGACGCAAACTTTGCTCGTTTCGGTGTACAATGCTGTGCAAATTGCTTCGGCCATTTATATTCTAACGGTTCGAATTACATTAAGACTTTACGCTTTGTCAGGTTTTGCGCTATTAGTTAGGCTGGATGTTTGTCGGCGGTTGCTCGCATCCGTGAAAGAAAATTAAATGAAAATGCGTATAATGGGGTTAATCAATTTATTATATAACCTTGTGCTTTCAAACCTCATGGAAATCAACTATTTGGAGTGAGTTTTGTTTTGAACGATATGGTTGCTATTTATTAAATATTTTGAGGATATAAAATGAAAATGTTTAACGTCTATGAAACTTAAAATAAAAATAAATAAGAAAATTAAAAAAAAGAAAACAATGAGCAAGTTAGAAAATCTAATTTTTTTTTTGCTAACGATGTATACAGATAATGAAAAAATACAGGATGTTTTGAAACATCGTTTAAAGATTTTAAGGCATATAGTACGATCGAAAATAAGGTTAAAAGTCATAATAAACATATGTTCACAAATCAACCGTTTACGAGATAACGCGAGTGTTCCTAGTAGTATATGGATATAACATATCCAGTAAACAGGTGCTTATCAGCTATTGTTTTATGACGGTTTAATTTGACGTTTTGTGCAATTTGTAGCAATTACAATGGTTGCGTATATTCTAATGCTGAAATGAGCGATATGGTGTTCATGTACGGTCGTGCTAATGGGAATTCTTTACAAGCACGTCGCTTCTATGCTGAAACGTTTCCTGATCGCCAACTGCCTTCGCATGTGATGTTTCAGACGGTGTTTCAACGACTAAGAGAAACTGGTTCGTTTGAGAAGCGGTCTTCTGATACTGGACGGCAGAGAATAGCATGTACTCCACAGATAGAAGATCGAATTTTGAATATTATTGATGAAAATCCCGAAACTAGTGTTAGAAGAATTTCGACTCAAGTGGGTGTAAGCAGCAATCTTGTTTGGAGAACTCTTCATGAGCAACTCCTATACCCCTACCATATCCACGAGTACAAGCCCTTACTGCTCCGGATTATCAAGGGAGAAGGGCTTTCTGTGAGTGGTTTTTGCGAACAGCTGCTGATCGGCCAGATTTCGCTGATAACATCCTTTTCACTGAAGAAGCTGGTTTTACTAAAAATGGAATATTTAATTTTCACAACAATCACGTTTGGTGTGACGAGAATCCTCATGCTACCGTTGGAGCCAGGCACCAGCAACGTTTTTCTCTAAACATCTGGTTAGGCATGATAGGAGAACGGTTGTTAGGACCGATTGTTTTGCCACAACGCTTAACAGGTCCTGCATACCTCGAGCTCCTACAAAAATACTTTACCTGAACTTTTGGAAGATTTTTCTATAAATCTAAGACTGAACCTCTGTTTATGCAAGATGAAGCTCCACCGCACTTTACGCGTGCTTTGGAACATCTTAACAATGAATTTCCTAGGAGATGGATAGGGCAAGCAGGTCCCATTGCTTGGCCTCCATGATCTCCCGATCTAAACCCGTTGGACTTTAGTGTCTGGGTTTATATGAAAAGTTTAGTGTACCCAACACCGGTAAACGATCTGCCAGAGTTGCGCCAACGAATAGAACACTGTTGCCAGATAATACGAGAACAACCATTGTTTTTTGAAAGAGTGCGCGCTTCCTTTGAAAGTAGATGTAGATCCTGTGTCGAAATGGAAGGACGTCATTTTGAACATCTTCTATAGCTTATAATCTATTTTATGTTAAAATGCAATAATCTTAATAAAAACCGCTAAAGCAAACTTATTCTGCAATTGCAATAAAATCGCTGTTATCTCATAAACAGTTAATTTGTGGACATATGTTTATTATGACTTTTAACCTTATTTTCCGATCGTACTACATGCCCTTAAAATCTTTAAACGATGTTTCAAAACATCCTGTATTTTTTCATTATCTTTTCAATCTGGCTATTCAAATAGGAACTTTTCCTGATACATGGAAAACTACTGGACTTGTTCCTGTTCCCAAAAAAAAAAGGTGATAGGCATTCAATTGATAATTATCGACCGATTACAATAATTAACAACTTCGCTAAGATATTCCAGAAATGTTTATATAATCGTATTTACCCGTTGGTGCATCCGCTCATATTCACCAGTCAGCATGGATTTGTTAGTAAAAGATCCACCACTAGGAATTTGGTCGAATTCACTCAGTTTCTCGCTTCCAACGTCGACAATAATAAGGAGGTAGATGTGGTTTATACTGACTTCGCTAAGGCTTTCGACAGCGTAGAAAGCTTTATCCTTACTATCACTCTTTTCATCATATTTATTTAAAAGAACCCATTATGTCAGATATTTGGTCACGAGTCCAGCTGTTTTTATCCTACATCTGGCGTTCCTCAAGGAACAAACTTAGGCCCCTTGCTGTTCTCCATATTCATTAATGACCTGTGTGACACTCTATCATGCCACCAATTACTGTTTGCTGACGATTTGAAAATTTACGCACTGTTGATGAAATCAACGATTCTAGACTCCTTCAACATCAAATTGATTCCTTGCACGGCTGGTGTGTTGAAAGTAGGCTTTTCATGAACGTCTCTAAGTGCAAGGTTGTTACGTTTTCTCGAAAAATAAAGCCTATTGTATATGATTATTATTGTAATGTAATGTAAGTAAATAGAAGAGTGATGTTTTACTCTGCGACCTAAAAGATCTGTTGTGTCCCCTATTCTTGCTGCTTTACAGCTGGCCTTCCAATCCTATTCCTTTCAGAAAGTGTAGGATGTCAGAGGGCTTCAGCCTAGGTAAGTCTCCCTCTTCGATTTCACATGCTCCCAGGCGCAACGCCCTCGAGCTGCACAGTGCTACGCAGTTTGAGAGGAGGTGGATGGGTGTTTCATCCTGTTCCCCACAAAATCTACATTCAGATTCCTTTTCCAATCCAAGCTTACTCAAGTGTCCTTTCAGTCTACAATGGACTGAAAGTATTCCTGTTAATATGCGAACATTGTTCTCACTCAGGCTGATGCATTCTGTAAATCTCTTCTGGTTATAAGTTCCCAGAAGAATTTTACGTTGCCTCATTCCCTGGAGATTTTCCAGTAACTGGATTTTCTCTGCTCCATTTCTATTTTTAGTTTCTTCAGTATTGTACTGCTACTTAACCCGCAAAAGGGTTCAGGCCCTACAAAAGGCATTCCAGCCCCTTTTTTGCGAGATTATCCGTTATTTCGTTTCCTTCCACTCCTGTGTGACCCGGAACCCACAGGAGGGTTACTTTATTTCTTTTGCCTAGCTCATTTATTTTCCCTAGACCATCTTGGAACTGATTTCATATGAGCTCAGCGCCTTAATGCCTGCTTGACTATCAGACATGATGATAATCTCCTGCTTTCGATAATTCCATCCATATTGAACTGAACACATCTTTCAATAGCGTGTATTTCCGCCTGAAATATACTTGGATATTTTCCCAAGCTTTCGAAATATGTGGTTCTAGGCCCATATATTCCTATTCCAGTTCCCTCTGCCGTTTTGGAGCCATCAGTATACCATTTGTGGCATTTCTATTCAAGTTCAAGATGGTGTTACGATCCCACTCGCTCCTGTTACTCAGCTTTATGATGAATTCCTTCACAAAGCTGAATTTTTTAACATATCATCCCGGGGCATATCCCAGGTTTGATCACCGCAGGAGATTGAGGCCTATGCCTAATCATTCCTTCTTTGACCAATCTGAGAGTGGTTCTTTTGCCGCGCCTCTACTACAATATGGAGGGGGTAAGATCCAATACTACTTCGATAGCTGCTGTTGGGCAAGTTCTCATAGCCCCCGTTATGCATACACATGCTAATCTTTGCACTTTCGAGAGGTTAATTCTCGCGGTGCCCAGATTAGTTCTTTTGCTCCATGCTACTGATGCATAAGTGATGATCGGTCTCACTATCGCTGTATACATCCAAAGCAGTATTTTTGGGTTGCATCCTCAATTTTTCCATGCAAAGTTTCTGCACACCATCTGAGCTTTTTTGGCCTTGTTGGTTACTTCAAGTTCATGTTTGTTCAATAGTTCATTATCTAGGGTAAGGCCTAGATATTTAGCCTTCGTTACCCAATCTATATTTTGCCCAACTATTTTTATGGCTTTGAGATTGGATTCTCTTTTCCTAGTAAATGCTACTACGGTAGTCTTAGTGTTAGTGGGGTTAAGGTCTTAATCCTACCGATTGACACCATCTTCTCGTGAAGTCCAATCCTCTTTGAACCATGTCAAACTATGTCACAGAGGGTATTCTCAAATTTGCCTCTTGCGTATATGACAATATCATCAGCATATCCTTGGTATGCCTAGATCAGTGAGTCCGCATAAGAGTTCGTCTATTATTAGGCGCCACATAAGTGGGGATGTAACTCCCCCTCCCCCCTCCCCTCCCCTGTGGGCATCCTTTGGTCGTACTCAAAAATAATGATGCAAGGTTGATAGGTGTGTGGGATTTAGGGTGCATAATGTCATTTTTCCCTGCTTTTGGTATGAAGGTGACTTTGGGTCTTCTCCAAAGTTTTGAGCTAATTTGACGTGACACCAAATTTAGGTTTCATAAGTTACGTTTACGTTAAATATATTTTTTTAATGGAACAGCTTGATGAATTTGCTTCTGTACATATACTGTTGCAATTTAAAATACTTGTCCAGACCATAAATAATAATTAAATATAACGACATTTCTTAAAAATCTAACCTTTTTGGTGAAATCATTAATAAAGATTTATTTATTTTGTATAATACCTAAAGGAACCACCAACAACGCAAAAAAAAAAAAACAAGAATCCACAAAATAAAGGTGACGAATATAAAAATCGTTACCTCCCTGCTTATCAGCTGATCGTATAGAAAAGTATTTTCGTGTTTACCGGACATTAGTATCGTAAAATAATAGACGTTTGAAGAAATCGATATCAGTAAAGAAAGGTCAGAATTCATAATCTTGATCACGCTTTTTTATGTTTTATATGTATATATATACGTACCTATTACGAATCCTAAAGGTTTGCTTAAGAAAATTGCTTCACCCAAAGCAGATTTCTTTCAGCGTGAACTCGTAATAATTGAAAGTCTATATTTACCCTGTTAAACATTGTGTTTATTTATGTTAAATTAATTTTATTAATTAATTCCTCTTTTATCGGAAAACAAAATGGTAGTAAACCTTTTAACAGGCAATCTATTTTAGAGAATCCAGTATTTCCTCGTCGTTTTAATTATGCAAGACCACGTAATAAAGCTCAAGGCTGAAGGCAATGTTTTCGCTTCCAATTTAGGGGCTCCACAGTTGATCCTATAATCCTCTTACTTAACGTTATGAGGGTGATAATAAGCGTTATATTATATTAAGTATTTTATCAAGGATATAACTAGGAGGGGAAATGAGGACAATAAACACAGTGTTTAAAGATAAATATCTAGGTATGATTATAGCAGTTATTTATATTAGTTTAATAATAATTTTGGGAGAAAAGAGACGATTTACACTTAATCTTAAGATATTAGTTAAGTTTTCAGGATATTACACTAATTTTTACACAATATGGGAAAAATATCTTGGCAAACATTGTAAAGTCCCTAAAATCCAAATTCCTAATACAACGAGAAGACCCAGACAAAAGTTGCAGCAATAAATACCCGTGAAGCATCGCCGACGATATGAAGTAGTAGAATTTCGAATTCCAACCCAATCCATCCTATAAGATCGCAATAAAATAAAACAAAAGTTCTAAAATCAAGCAATAAAATCCCTAAAGAATATTCGAGAGTAAGATTTTTTAAATTATTATGTGAAAATTTAACCTTTTCTACCGCGATTTCATTAAATTGTGAAGATGGCGTTTGCGGCAGCTCGTATGATCCTGAAGATAAGCGAAGGAAACCGTCTAAAGAGGAGTTTGTGCCCAGGGGAAAAAGCAAGGTATTGTTTCTTTTTTTTTTATGGAAAATGAACATCAAGTATTCATTGATCGTTTGTGAATCAATTCTTCATCCTTCATATGCTTGTTATCCCTTTTCCTTATTAAAGCCTCCACCAACCACTATTCAAGGTGTAAAGCTTCCATTTGCAGATAATCTAAAATAATATTTGATAACACACTATGCTGGAATCCGCATTTGGAAAAGATCACTCGCAAGCAAAGGCTATCCCTATGGACGTGCTGAGGTAGACAGGTGAGTTTTTTATCTTGAGACAACGGAATATTCTAAAACACTGCATCAAATCAAAAAAAGATCTTAATAAGATTTGTTATAATGTAGGGGCTCACTGAATGGTGCCGAACTCGATCCCCCACCTCACCCCCCTCAGAGTGGGAGGGGGGACAACTTTGAAATCTTAAATGGGAACCCCCATTTTGTATTGCAGATTCGGATTCTACGCCATCAAGTACACTGTAAAAAATTACAGTAACTTTGCCATGGTAAATCGGGAATATTACATGTAATAACGTTGTGAATTTACCACAATAAATCATGTAAACTTTGTTTTACATGTTTTTTCTAGGATATTTAACATGGAAAAAGAAATTTCGGTAAAATTTACAGCTTTTTCATGTAAGTTTAAGATGTAACAAAAATTCAAAAGGAAAATACAGGAAAAAACATGTACAATTTTGTATTTACTCTCAAAATTTACTTAAAAGTGTAAAATTGACATTTTTTGGGGTATTTAGTGCACTTTAAAAGTAATTTTACTAGTGAACTATTAATTTTGCTGTAAAAATATGAGGATCTTTTATATTTATTTGTTTTTACTTGAATTTTCTGGTAAAACTATAGATATTATGGAAAATACGAAATTCATACGCCGCAATGTGATTGGTTATTGGATTATTTATCTGTGCGCGTAGGTAATTCTATTCGTTTGTCGAACGTATTATTGGCTCAATGATATCATGTACGTCACAAACAATCGTGGGTTTCGCGTAAGCGTGTTCATTCTTGATCCCTGGTTGAGCGATTCAATATGACCTATTAGGTGCTATAAAAGAATTAAGTAACCTGCCTGCTCTCTTTAATAAAATACATATGAAAATTACTTCAGTGTTCGGTAAATATAGAGTTCATATAAATATTACATACAAATTTTACAGTACAATCTTTGAAGAACACATCAGCATGTGAAATTTACTAGATGGTAGAAATTTTACCTTATGAAGCAAATTTACTTGTAAAATTGTAGGCAACTTTGTTACCAACGATTTTACATGTAATTTTACTGCAATTTTTTTTTACAGTGTATGTAGTTTTTGTTTGAAACTTTTTTTTAGATTCGTAACAGATTGCGCTGTAATCGCAAAAACATGATTGTGAACGTCTAGAAAAAATACGCAAAAAGAGAAGCAAGCAAACATGATTTTGTGTTATTTTTATTTTAGCATTAAATAACATTTCAAAAAGCTATGTGTTCGAAACTGTGCCCCTTCACTTCGATACATTTATTTATTCGCAATTGGAATGCTATTCAACGATACAAAACCGTATTCTATTCAGTACTTGATAAGCTGTGAATACTTACACATTGTCCGATGCCCATTTAGATTATTAATTATTAATCCAGTGCAAATTAGTTAGTGTTGAATATTTGAACAGTAATGGAGGCTATAACATTACAAGAGAGAATTGAAATGATTTACATCTATGGAGAAAGTGGTAGGAATATCGATGATGCTGTTAATCTTTATTCACAACGTTTTCCCGACAAGGTGCGATCGCGCGCTTCTTTTTACCGAGTCGTTCAACAGTTCTCTAGCGAAGGAACTGTACAGCCAAGAAAACGTAATCGCCGAAAAACAATTGCTGGAGAAAATAATGAAATTATTTCTCCAGCAACATTAGTACTCGAGAAATAGCTCGCGGATCAGGAATTTCTCAGTCCACTATCTGCCAAATATTGAAGCGTAGGAAATATCATCCATTTAGAGTTTCCATGCATCAAGAACTTCATGGCGATGATTTTCAAAATCGAGTGCGATTTTGTCAATGGGCGCTTCAACGGATACAAGATAATCCCAATTTTTTTGCTCGAGTATTATTTCTGACGAGGCGACATTCACAAATCACGGTACGGTAAATCGGCACAACATGCATTACTGGAGTATCGAAAATCCCCATTGGTTGCGCCAAGTTGAACATCAACATCTCTGGAACGTAAATGTTTGGTGTGGAATAATTGGCAATAAGCTTATTGGTCCATATTTCATCGATGGAAACTTAAATGGTGAAAAATATCGAAACATCTTGCAGAACGAACTTCCAGTGTTACTTGAAGACCTTCCCTTGGACGTACGACAAACAATGTGGTTCCAACATGACGGTTGTCCAGCACATTATTCAAGAATAGCACGAGAAGTATTAGATCGAGCCTACAATCGTCGATGGATCGGAAGCGGTGGTCCAGTATCTTGGCCTGCAAGATCACCAGATCTTACTTCCTCTGACTTCTTTTTGTGGGGCCACTTAAAGTCTGAAGTTTATACAGAAGTGCCAACCACGAGGGAAAACATGATTGTGCGAATCACCAACGTTTGTTCAAGGATTGCGCCGGAAGCACTTCTCAGTTGTGTGCAATCATTCCAATTGCGAATAAATAAATGTATCGAAGTGGAAGGGCACATTTTCGAACACATTTTCTGAAATGGCTTTTTGAATAGTATATTAAAGTACGAGTTTCATAAGGCATGATTTTGTCGCACGAGTTCAAGTTTAGAAAACGAGCCGCAGGCGAGTTTTCTAATGAACGAGTGCGACAAAAAGCCTTATGAAACGATCTTTATACTATTTTTCTATTTTGCATTATAAATTGATAATAAATACTTAATAAAAATCTCATTAAAAATGTTGAGTTTTATTTTTATATGAAGTTGGTCACATTGACATACGATTGACATTTACGAATTCAAAATTCAAATTCGGCTATTTAAATTGTTTAAACAATATATTTCATAATATAGTCTCTGTAAACTGTAAAAAATGAGTGATAGTGAGACAAATTTATCTTGTACGCCACCACAACTGCGTGAAATTGTGGATAACGCCGTCATAAATTTATTACCAAAAAATCAAAAGCAGTATATGAAAAATGCTACCATCAATTTGAACTATGGGCTGTACAGAATAATGTCAACACAATATCTGAAAACATTTATTGGCATATTTGAATTACAAGGTAAAAATAAGAAATCTTCAACCTTATGGTCTATGTATTCCATGCTTCGTTCTTGCTTTTCCATTTATAAAAATACAGACATATCAAAATATATTAAATTACCAGCCTATTTAAAACGATTCTCTGAGGGATACGAGGCTAAGAAATCTAAAATTTTATGCATTGAAGATATTAATAAATTTATAGAAGAAGGTTCAGACGCATTGTATTTAGCAATAAAGGTACGATATTATTTGCAAAATGTAATTTTATGTAATGGATTTAATTTTAGATCGTTTTAATAATGGGTTACACAGGTGCCTGTAGACGAGATGAATTAACAAATATGTCCATACATGATTTAGAATTTAAGAGTGATATATTTTGGTGACAGTACCTAAACAAAAAATAATATCGTAAAGAGTTTTTTGCAATTACGGATGAAAGATGGATTACTTTAATTGAAAAATATGTCGCCCTGCGACCAAAAAAATATTAATCATTCAAGATTCTTCCTTACATATCGCAATGGTTATTGTATATCGTGCCCGATTGGAATTAATACGATTGGCAAAATGCCTAAATTAATAGCTGATTTTCTAAAATTGCCCAATTCAGAGCTTTATACTGGACATTGCTTCAGACGTTCTAGTGCTACACACTTAGCAGACGCAGGCAGTGATTTGCTGACTATAAAACGTCATGGTGGATGGAAGACATCTGCGGTAGCTGAGGGTTACATCGAAACATCTATGAAAATAAAGTGGCTGTAGCGCACAACTTATCAGGGCCAAGTACATCTGGTCATTCTAGATTATATCATCGAATGATTCTCAATCACAAGAGTCTACCATTAAAGCCAATAACATAACTCAGCAAAACTTTGTTACGAAGAATTTGCCTGGCATAACATACATGTTCAAGATACTTGTTCCGTCAGTGTAAATGTATACAGTAATTCACGTTTCATAACAATAACAATGTAAACTAAATTTGTATAGAATTTTTGATTAAAGTATTACAATTTACATGCATTAAACGTCAATTTTGCTTTCTGTCATAATGTATTCAATACAGCCAACCTATAGAAATGAAAAAAGGCGTATCACAATGAAGCACCTTTCGATACGCAAAAGCGTGTTACAATTGCGTTTTTATGAACGCAAAATAGAAAAATGTTATTTAATGTTACAACAAAAAAAAAACACAAAATCATGTTTGATTTCAAAGTTGTCCCCCTTCCCACTTGCGGGGGGGGGGGGAGTGAGGTGGGGGACCGAGTCGGCACTATTCAGTGAGCCCCCTACTTTATAACAAATCTTATTAAGATCTTTTTTTTGATTTGATGCAGTGTTTTAGAGATATTCCGTTGTCTCAAGATAAAAAACTCACCTAGTATATTTGGTCTTAATTGTCATGTTTTTTCGTGAGCCCTCCTAGTTTTGCTAAATGGTTAAGGGGTGTTATAAATGAGGTTGGTTGAAAATCTAAAACCTAGATTAGCAACCAATATTAACTATTACTATCTAAAAAACTATAAAAAATATAATTCTAATAAGCCAATTTACCGGATAACCCGTACATCTATCTTCCTTATCCTCAGTGATGAAATATCTTTTATAAGTTAAAGATTCATCATTACTATCATGCAGATTTCATCTCGTAAAGCACTCTCTCACACACACACCACATAAAAGGTAGCTTATCCGGCCAAAGCCCCTCTTATTGCAATGTAGTCTATTTCCGGACGAACTCGGTGCAAATCTCATTTCGGCCGTACGTCCCCTCAACTAAGTTCCAACTATCGATTGTAGCCAGCCACCGCCGCTGACTCTATCCTCCCCATTCAACTGCACGCGAATAAATTCCTCATTCTCGGAACGACCACCTGGATGCAGCCCCGAAATTCCTAGATCGATAGCTTCCCTGACTATCGTCTACGAAATTCGGTTAGACCGGCAGGGATTGGATTTGCCAAAGGAAAATATGACGAAGGCTGACAGAAGTATATATTTTGAAACTGTCGAGAAATATAAGGGAGCTAGCGTCAGATACCGAAATATGTTTTTTCTTTGGAAGGGAAGCACTGATAGTAATTAAGGCCTGCTGATTCTAAAGTTAATAATAATAATGCATACACAGTGTGAGTCTGTAATCTGGAATAAATTCAGTAAAGCGAGGACAGTATTTTTTCCGGAAATATGCTCGGACACGTCGATTAGTATTTTAAATTGCCCACTTTCTCATCTGAGAAAAAATTGTATACAGCGTGTCCCAAATTTGAGATACGATGTCATCGACAATTTTTTTAAATGGCAGCCTTAATTTTTTTATAACTATTCTTAAAGGGTATATCAAATTACACATGCGTACCAAATTTCAAGTTTTTATTCCTTGTCATTAAAAAGATATTTAACAATAACTAATTCGAAAAATGAAGAAATCTGATTCAAATTTATTTTTATGAAGTTTAAAAATGGCACGTCAAAGGTTTTTGTTTATAATTTTTTTTGTCAAACCAGGTTGACGTCTTATCACAATGTCAAAAAACAAGGTAATAAAAATAAGTACGAAGTGAAGCTAGTATCGACTCGTATTGAGCAAGGACACTTATTAGTTTGTCGTTTCGTGAGAAACCACCGTTTGTTGAAAAATCGACCATAATGCCGTATTTAACTGAAACCCAGAAAATTGAAATTTTAGTGATGATTGGCTACGGAGATAGGACAAGAACACAAAATGAAGTTACTCATTTTTTCAGAGAGAAGTATCCTGATTTACCACCCATATCTCAAAGTACCGTAAGCAAGATTGAAAAACAGTTTCGGGAAAACGGGCATTTAAGGAAAACAAATAATCATCGTCAGAGTGCGCTCAATGAAGAAGTAAAACTTAATGTACTTCTTCTGTTCAAGAAAATCCTTATATCTCCAGTGGGCTGATAGGTGGAAAACTCGAAATTACCCAGTCTTCGGTGGCAAGAACTCTTAAAACGCACAAATTTTATCCCTATTAATTGACAATCCTCCAGGAACTCACCGAAGATGATCCGGATCGAAGACTTCAGTTTTGCGAACAAATGATGGATCTACTAGACAGAAATGTTGTAAACATAGAAAACGTTCTATTTTCTGACGAATCAACGTTTATGTTAAACGGTGAGGTAAATCGTCAAAACTGTCGTTATTGGGCAGACAACAACCCACGATAGATGAGGGAAGGCCACACTCAACATCCAGAAAAAGTCAATGTTTGGGCAGGCATTGTTGGTTACCGAGTAATAGGACCAATTTTCTTCCAAGAAAATCTCAATGGAGCGAGATATTTAGAAGTCTTGCAGGAAGAACTAGTTCCGAATTTGGCTACTCTATTCCCTGATCCGCTTGAAGCTGATGTCCAGAATAGAAACATCTGGTTCCAACAAGACGGCGCGTCTCCTCATTTTGTAAAACCTATCCGTCAGTATCTAGATGACGTGTTTCCAGGCAGATGGATCTGTAGAAGAGGACTTTTTGAATAGCCACCCAGGTCTCCGAATTTAACACCAATGGACTATTTCTTATGGGTGTACTTGAAAGGCAAAGTTTTTAAAACCAAACCGGAAAATATTGAGGTGTTGAAAGAACGAATAAGACTGGAGTGTAGGCTAATTTCCGCTGAAGTAATTAGAAATGTTCAAAATGAGTTTCGGTTCCGTTTAGGGTATTGTCAGGTAGTACATGGACAACATTTTGAACATTTATTGTAGAAGAGATATGATTGAGGTGAATCAGATTTCTTCATTTTTCCAATTAGTTATTGTTAAATATCTTTTTAATGACAAGGAATAAAAATTTGAAATTTGGTACGCATGTGTAATTTGATATACCCTTTAAGAATAGTTATAAAAAAATTAGGGCTGCCATTTAAAAAAATTGTCGATGACGTCATATCTCAAATTTGGGACACGCTGTATAAAATTTTCTCAGATGAAATAGTGGGCAATTTAAAATACTAATCGATGTGTTCGAGCATATTTCCGGAAAAAATACTGTCCTCGCTTTACTGAATTTGTTCCAGATTACAGACTCACGCTGTATACAGGTGTTCCACCAAACTGGGACAATAGATTTTTTTGAACTTTTAGTAGGAATTTGATTTTGAAACTTGCAGTGCAGTCATGGCCCACTGTGATCTATTTTTTGCATTACCGAAGGTGCTATAAAGTTGAAAAAAGATGAAAAGATTTTTCTTAAGTAGATCACAGTGAGCCATGACTGCACTGCTAGTTTCAAAATCAAATTCCTACTACAAGTTAAAAAAAACCTAATGACCCAGTTCGGTGAAACACTCTGTATAGCTTGACAGCGTGTTCATAAAGCATTTCTTACTTACTTACAACAAGCTATTGTGTCCCATAAAGCAAGATCCTGTCAGTTTGACTTTATGTTAGTAGTTTTTTTTTTGTTTTCTGTATTGTAGAGATCCTTTGAAATATCTCTGTAAAATATTTGCTCTAGATGGTCAGCCATTTATTTTTTGCCGGACTAAAACGAATGTGTAATATAAAAATCTGATTTAACTAGTAGATTCTGTTCATAAAGGCACCTTAATAATATTCAAACGTTTTTTTTTGTATCATTAAAGATAAGCCAGTTATTGGCCATTCTCGAAAAATCGACTTAATTTTCGGATATAACTCAAAAACAAAAAAAATACAACTAATTTGTGTTTTCGCCGTTGACCATATCTCGAAGAAGGATGGTAGTACAAACTGCAAATAATTTGAGTTTGTCTATGGATAACTCTCTTAGATTTAATGACCAAATAACCATATATATTAAGCGTGCTTATATGAATTTAAGGAAACTTTATCCACATAGATCCTCCTTACCTATTAATGTCAAGTCCAAACTATGTGAAGCATTGGTGCTGTCACAGTTTACTAACTGCTCTACCATTTACCATACAGCTATAGACAGTATTACGTGCAATCGTATTCAGAGGATTCAAAATTCATGTCTGCGTGATACAGGGTGTTAGGTAAACATGCGGCAAAAATTCAAGGGGTTATTCCTTGCCTTATTCTAAGAATATTTTGTCCTATGATGATTTTTGAAAAACCCCTTTGTTTCGAAGATACAAGGCGAACAAGATTTGCGACAGTAACAACATTTTATTATCAAAAACTACATGTAAAGTTGCTTCATCTACAATAAATGTTCGAAATGACTTCCTCTAGCCTGGATACAAGCATTTAATCTTCTCGTCATTGACTGTCGAACTCTTTCAAACACACCAGGGTCGCTTCTAATTGAGTTACACCCAGCAAATACCTGATTTCGCAAATCGTCCAAATTCTCCACTGGAGTAGCGTAAACTATTGACTTCAGAGATCCCCAGAGGAAATAATCTAGGGGTTAAGTCTGGGAATCGAGCAGGCCATGCGTGTGGCCCACCTCGACCAATCCAGCGCTGTCCGTATGTTGCTGTTAAAAAATTACGAGCAACCAAACTGAAATGTGGTGGTGCACCATCGTGCATAAACCACATTGCAATTCTTATCGCGTATGGTACATCCTCCAGAAACTCAGGCGGCGTTGCTTCCAAAAAATTGCGATACACCACGCCAGTAAGTCTTCCTGGTAGAAATACCGGTCCAATTAGATAGTCACCCACATTTCCAACCCAAACATTCAACGAGAACTGATGTTGAAAACGATCTTCAAATACCTCATGCGGATTTTCATCTGCTCACACATGGTTATTATGAAAATTCCTTATTATTGCATTTTTTGAGAAACTGGCTTCATCAGTAAAAAGAATCTGTGTCAGGAATAGAGGGATGCGAACTAATGTTTGCAATATCCATTGACACAATGCAATACCTGGAGGAAAATCAGCAGGTAGTAGTGCCTGAAAGCGTTGAATGTGGTATGGATACAACAAATTATCCTTAAGAATTTTGAAAACTGTCCAATGACTTACATTCAAAGTATTTGCATTTTTCGCGTAGAACTACCAGGATCTTCCTCTATCATCTCCAGCACATTTTGTCCCAATTGTACCGTTCTTGCAGTTATTGATCTTCCTGGCCCTCCACTTCTTTTCATTGAGCCTGTTTCACGAAGACGTCGATGAATGTTTTCGAAAATTTTTTAGTCAGGGAGGAA
The DNA here is from genome assembly GCA_004143645.1 of Protaetia brevitarsis. NCBI lineage: Eukaryota > Metazoa > Arthropoda > Insecta > Coleoptera > Scarabaeidae > Protaetia > Protaetia brevitarsis. Next base: position 8,263 of record RXPK01000525.1, on the reverse strand, counting down.
ATTGTTTAATGTACAATCGTCTAGCTTCTAATGAGTTGCCATCAGCAAGTCCATACATGAAATGCATGTCAGTCATCTCGGCGTTCGTATATACATCATGATGGAGGATTTCACTATTAACTATTAAAGACACGTCAAACAGCCAAACGTCATCCAATCTAAACAAGTGCGATCGATGAGACGTATTCAAATGAAATCCACTAGTAGATAAAACAGCCGTTTCATGTGATCGAGATCGAAAAAATAACAACGCATTGTAAACAATTTTGTGTACTTGATAAATTCATTGGCGTACACCATACTTTTATTTACATTAATAATTTCAACGAATATCGAATATGGTTATTGCAAATTTTTGTTCACCCTGTATCTTCTAAACAAAGGGGTTTTTCAAAAATCATCATAGGACAAAATATTCTTAGAATAAGCCAAGGAATAACCACTTGAATTTTTGCCGCATGTTTGCGGAACATCCTGTATATATGGAATTAGAAAGTTTCAACATATATCGCATAAGTTGAAAGATGTTGGCTGGCCAACTCATTTTTTCCTACCTCGTACACGGAAAAACCAATTTGTTCAGGACAACAAAATAATTTCAAACAAAGTTTATCATGAAAACTTATATTTCATTGTTCCAAATAAATAAAGTGTTAAATGAACAAATAATTTGTTGAATTGACCAAATATTTATTTGCCCATATTTAACTCAATATTTAGTTAACTTAAACAAAATTTTGGTATTATCAAATTTTACGGTGACACCTCAGTAACTTCTTATATCCTGACAAGCAATTTGGATCACTCTGTATAGTTTCATGGAAATCTGAATCTATAATAGTAACCTTAACCTAATTATTTTCCATTCCTCAGTATTTCAAAACAACGGATAACATTCGTTCGCTACACTTCCTCATCCACAAAATCCAATCTTTCGCGTTTTCCTTTGGGAGACCCAGTTTTCTCCTATTCGATATTCAGACCATAGAGCTTCGGTATACCGGTTAATAATTCTATCATCGCAACACCCCTTCCCTACACTTTATCGCCAATACGTGAGAAAGAGAGAAAGAAGAAGAAGAAGAATCCATCGGGGCAAGCTGTCGTCGTCTTTAAGGCTTCGAACTGATGATAAAATATGGTGCCAACGGTTGAGATTTGATTTATGTATCGGCGTGAACGTATCACGGTGTCAGCCAGTAACATCGCGTTTGAGCGATGCTTTGAAGAGGCGAATTGGTAAATCTAAAATCAAAGATCTGAGACGGAGTATATTTTCGAGGATTCTATGTAATATACAGGGTGATTCTCAATATATGCGACAAAGTTTAAGCCCTAATTCCTGGGGTTATTTTGATCATAAAAGTTCATAAGAATATATGTCCAAAATCGCTTAGTTCTAAAGTTGTACAATGTTTAATCGTAAGTTAACATAATTAATGTTTTTATTAGGAATTAACCAAATAATTAGTAAAACAAAATTAACTTATACTAACTGTTGAAAATGACCGCCCCCATCTGCAATACAAGCTTCTATCCTCCATCGTATTGACTGGCGAGTCCGTTCTAAAATGCCAGGGGTATTTCGAATTGTTTGAAAAGCTGCGATAATACGATTTCTCAGTTCATCGACATTTTCAATGGGAGTCGTATAAACTAATGATTTAAGGTGACCCTAGAGAAAAAAGTCCAAAGAATTTAAGTCTGGAGACCGAGGAGGCCACGGTTGTGTACCTCCGCGTCCTATCCACCGATCTGGATACGTATTGTCCAAAAACTCGCGAGCAACTAAACTAAAATGCGCTGAAGCACCATCATGCATAAAATACATTTGTAATCTTAATTGCAACGGAACTTCTTCCAGCAGTAGGGGTAGCTCCTCTTCAAGAAAATTGCGGTATACCTCGCCATTTAACCGCATCGGTAAAAAATGTGGACCTATCAAGTGATCTCCAACAATTCTGGCCCACACGTTGACAGAGAACTGATGTTGATGACTGGCATTCACTAGTTCCTGCGGATTTTCTTCGGCCCATATGTGATTATTACGAAAATTAATAATCGCGTTTCTAGAGAAAGTAGTAGCCTCGTCGGTGAAGAATATTTGAGCCAAAATAGTCAGGATTTTGTGCGATTTTATGTTGCATCCATTGACAAAAAGCCACTCTTTGCGGAAAATCTGCCGGCAAAAGTGCCTGCACCCGTTGAATGTGATATGGATACAACAGTTGATCTTTCAATAGTCTCCAAACTGTGGCCTGATTAATGTTTAAAGCAAACGCAGTTTTTCTGGTGCTTGTAGTAGGATGTTCCTCAATTTCATTTAGTACCATTTCTTCAACTTGTGGAGTTCTCACTGTAGATGGGTTAGCCCGTTATCAGTCGTTCGTTTTTTTAAATTTTCCGTTTCACTAAGACGTTGATGAAGACGGGCAAATATTGAATGATGCGGGATGATACGGTTCGGGTATCGTTCTTCATAAAGACGTCTAGCAGCACGCGAATTTCCATTGGCAAGACCGTAAACGAAATGCATATCACACATCTCAGCATTCGTGTAATTCATTTTAGAAAACAGAAACTGGCAATAAACTGAATGAATACTCTGACAAATATTGAAATAATGAAAATAAACAATTCCCTCTCAACACAATAGTATTTGAAGAACCAACTGTGATATTATATCGTGTTAGTCATAGTTCATAATTTATTATTAAACATTCAATAACTTTAAAACCAAACCGTTTTGGACATATACTCATATAAACTTTTATGATCAAAATAACCCCAGGAATCAGCGCTTAAAGTTTGTCCCATATATTGAGAATCACCCTGTAGATGCATCTACAGACTGTACAGGGTGGGCAACTTTGGATGTTTTTATAGGGTACAGACCAAACGGTAATATATATAAGAAACGTCTCTTTTTTTGAGATTTGCAATCTGTCATTTTAAAAGAAAGTATATGTCGTCTAAAAATATCAAAATGTATGCCAGTATATCCATGTTCCCCTCAAAATTCCTAGACCCCAATCCTTTAAACCCTGTTCCACTCACACATCTTCTACTTAACTGCAAACACTTCATATTTCATACGTATGTATACTATATTATATAGAATGTGTTCATGCCATCATAATCGTCAACACCCAAGAGCATCACCATATTTTCATCAGAGCAAAAGTACTACGCAGTGAAATATAACATCCATTACCGTACATAACATTTAATATATAAGACAACATACATACTTACACTTCTCCTCCTTAAATTGTGTCAACATTGTACCAGAAATAATTATATTTGTTCGCAGGCCAGAAGTGGTAGCGCTAGTAGTTACAGAAGCCTGAGTCAGGTAATTTTGCTCTTCTAGTCATAAAAGACAAGTGTACTTACCTGCAGCCCGTGTACACCTGCTCTTCTACTGTTATTAGAGTGAGATAGCGATATACTATTAGCGTTGATCTTAGATCAGTTTTATCGATTTTATTTTATTGTTTCACCAATTTTATTTACACTTATTGTTAGAAAGTTTTAGTAGCTGGAAGTTTGCAGTATGAATTTAGAGTTTTATTAGAACGTTATTTATTGATACTATAGTTGATTATGATTACCCTAGTTTAGATTTTAGTTTATAGTTTATATAAATTAATAAATAATACCAAAAAAGGAAAATTAACGCTTGATAAATATAAAGGCATATTTAAGATTGCATGATATTTATCTAATAATCAAAAAGTGGAAAGAATATAATTTAAATAGAATGTCGGAAACCATTTCTGTCTCATAAGTAACAGTGGATGCCTTATGTTATTATATTTTTTTGCAAAATATCAATTTGAGAAACGTTTCTTTTGGCGAAGCAGAATTTTAAAACTTTTTTTTAATCGAAAATAATATCAATTTGAAGTTTTTTCTTTATAAATACAGGGTGTAAAACATATGGGAGTAAAGTTTCGTTAGGTATTAACTAGACAACATATAAAATACAAATTCGGCAAAATATTTTTTTTTTCGTTAAAAAAAGAAAAAATAGGGCTCAAAAATTATTTAATCCGGGCCTGATACAAGCAAACGTAACGTTAAATATCTGCCGGACGCAATACAAGGATTGTTTATGACATAGCTACAACATATTACTTTATTTACCTTTCTATCTACATATTACATCCTGTATATACAGAGTGTCTCATTGAATTGACACTTTAAAATATTTCCAATTTTTAGAAGGAATCTGATTTTAAAACTCCCGTACTAGTAGTCTAGCTGACTATGATCTATTTAAGGAAAATATTTTATATAACTTTATAGCACTTTCTACATACAGGGTGTTGCTATCAATTTTCTTTTTTAAATGGAACTGTATAATTTTTATCGATTTAGTGCATTTTCTACACTATTTGTATCGTGTTTGCACTTGAAATTAAGTTTTTTTTGAGATATTTGAGAATTTTTGACGTTTACATTTTTTTCCCATTAAAATCACTTCATTAAATATAGATTAAGTTTATTTTCCAATACGGATGCAAGCATAAATCGTTTGCCCAATAGCCATCATCACTAAATCCTATACAGGGTGTTCAAAAACTCACATCAAATATAACTAGATAGCTAACTTTAAAATAATATTTTTTTTCTGTTTTGGAGAGGAGTTTTGTTATAACAGCCTGTATAATATTCAGTAATGATTCCTACAACACTTAATACTTACATGCTTTTAATATGTAATACCCTAAGCGATATTTAATTTTATTAGAAAGAGTTTTCACTTCAGAAACAGCCTGTATAATATAACAAAGGAATTATTTGTTAGCTAAACTTTCAAACATTTTCACAATTATTGTACAAAGTATCGCAAAATTGTTGTAAATAAAGGCGGTATTGATTTTTGAAATGATCCTTGTAAATGCGATTTTTTTTCTAGAAAGTCGAATATCTCCGAAAGCGTTCGTGCAAAAATGCAATAATATATAGGCTGTTCTATTTAAAATAACAAAGTTGTTTAACTCGCAGGATAAATTGAACATCCTGTATACGTAAAAATAATTTTGCGGTATAAAGTATTTGATCCTGAAACACTTTTAGTTAATAAAACATATTTCAGTTAAGTGGATAAGTTAGCCATAATAGATCGTCTACAGATAAATGCCACACCCTGTAGGTATGGAGTGCCCTAATGCAAATTAGTTACAAATGATGTTAAAAAATTATTAGACTGATAAAAATTATATTCCATTTAAAATAAGAAGGTTGGTATCAACACCCTGTATTCCGAAAGTGGTATAAAGCTGAATATACATATTTTCGTTCAGTTAATGGTAGTTAACCATATTACCATTTTGCAAGTTTAAAAATTATATTTCTACAGGAAATTCCAAAAAAATCTAATGAGTCAGTTCGGCGAGACACCCTGTATGTAATCGTATGTTCGTTGTAAAATTAATTATTTTTTTATTGCTATATCTATCATGTTTATCAAAGTATGTTTAATCATTTCGAAAATTTGTATAACTTTATAACCTTTTACTCTGAGGAACTTTTTCTAGTAACATGTTGAAGGTACTGTGGATGGCATAACTTTATAACCTTTTACTCTGAGGAACTTTTTCTAGTAACATGTTGGAGGTACTGTGAATGGTTATCACGAGTTTATCAAAGTTATCCCATGGTTTTGCAGAAAATTAGTATTTTTATTCTGAACATCATTTCTTAGTAACATTTAAACATACTGTGAACGAGAAAGTTACTTACCTGAAACAAAAATATTTTTATTCGATTTTACAAAATCTAAAGCAAACTAGATAATAAGTTTTTCAGACTGGGCCAATATGAAATTCCGATTTAAAATTCTTTTTGTGCTTCGTATCAGTTGTCAATTCCATCTGTGGACGTACTGTATCTCTAGGGTAGGTTTTGAGAGGACAATTCTTTTTGAAAAATCAATTTTTGTTTCGGCGAAATTATGATTTTTTCTTTTCAAATTGATATTCTGCAAATATATATTAAGCACTCAATGCAATTTATAGGATAAAAAAAAAACCTTATTTTGAATGGCATTTTGTACTATACTTGTCCTGCAAAATCATTTTTAATTATTTATTTTTATCACTATCAATGAGGCAATCAACTGTATGATACACACTATTAAAAATATAAATTATCTAAAGCATAACTCACTTCTTGTATGTTAATTTACCACAATCACAACAGTAATATTATTATTCAAAAAACACTTGACACAACTGCACATATTTTATATAAATGTTGATTAATTTTGCAGAATTGTTGTTAAAATAAGAATACTTTCTCTGCATGCGAGTGCATGATATTAGTTTATAGATCTACTACAATTCTTGGTAGGAAAAGAAAAGAAAAATACTAGGGAATTAGAAGGAGGTATAATAGAAAAAGTAGTTGCAAGTGTGAAATCAAAAGAAATCTAAAATTGAGTCAAAATCTTTTATTTAGAGCTAGCTGTATAAAATTATTTTATAATAAATTAATATTATACATTCTACTTAATATATAATATAATATGATTTCTTTTCTTTTATATTTCTATTCAGTAATAGCGTATCTATAAAAAAAAATTTCACATTTTTTTGTTGTTGAAGAAATAAAAGAGGTCGTATCCAGTTGCGGTATATTACAATGTAGTGTCTTGTATATTGATGATCAAAAGACGAGTCATTTAATCACCAGTCATCATTTCCATAAATTCTGTAAAGAATTCAAAATAATAATAATAATAGAATGTAAAACAAACATGTTTTTATAGGTTGAAAATAATAACGCAAGAACAATGAATAGTGTGATCGGCAAGTACACTTCTCACAGGAAAAATCGGGACACCAGCCTGAATTTTAAAATTTCTTGGGTGTAAATGCAGCTTTGAGAGGATATATGCACTTATCAAAGCCATAAATCACTTTTTTGTGTGTATTATTGCCATCAAAGGTAAAGACTAAAAATTTAAACAGAAATATAAATGTATATAGAGAAAAAGGTTTATACATTAAATAAACATATTGGGATTTCGGTGGCGGTGTTTCCTTAGAAATACCGAATACGGAAATATTAATGCAAAAAAAATATACAACAACTAATAGGCCTCTTGAGTAGACGGCACCATTTAGAAATACACATTTATGTATTTAACTTGTTTGATGTTATGTAGAGATAATTCTTTTTTTAAGAAAACATATGGCGATGGGATTTCAAAATTATGTAATTATATGCTTAGTTTGATTTATGCCCGCAAGTAATACTTTAGCAATAGACAATATGTCAATCAGCCTCCCTGAGTTTTTGAACAATATGATTTTCACATTGATTAATTACACTATTATTGATGTATTCATTATTGTTGTTTAGTATTCTTAAATATTGTTTCTATAACATATTTTTCTATGTATTAAAAAATTACCAAAAACAGTTTAAGATTATTTACAAAATTTTTAAAGCAATTAATTTAACAAAGAAATTATTTTTTTTATTAACCCTCCGTTTATTATATTTTCAAGAAATATATCTTAACTATCGCCTGTGTAATCCAATGTTCTATTTTATTGAAATATAGCTAACACTTTTGGTCTGTAATACAGCTTCAGGCAGTAGCAACGAAAAAGTATTAAATGTATCAAATTCAACAATAAATATTTTAGCACTAACAGAGATTGACGAGCAATATGCTTTCTTGCAATGTTTGTTATGTATTATAAATCCAATAATATTTAAATAATTGTTAATAAATCTATGCTACATAAAGACAGTTTGTAAAGAGACCCAGTGTTGGCCATATTTCAAGAAAATAGATCAACGACGTCAGATTACACAGGCGATAGCTAAGATATATTTCCTGAAAATACAATAAACGGAGGGTTCATAAAATAAATAATTTCTTTGTGAACTTAGGCTTTATTTAAGAATTTTATAAATATATATATTTTATAAATCTTAAACCTGGTTTTGGTAATGTTTTATAGATATAGAAGAAAATTTTATAGTACCTAATACAATATTTAAGAATATTAAACAACAATAATAGTGTCAATAGATCAATAAATCTGTGAAAATCACATTATCCCAAAACTGAGGAGGCTGACTGACATATTATCTATTGCTAAACTAATACTCGCGAGCATAAATCCAAGTAAGTAACTAATATCAAAGCAGCACTAACGAGTAAGAATTATCTCTACACAACATCAAACAAGTTAAATACATATTATTTCTAAATGAAGCCGTCTATTCAAGAGTTTTT